>JAUMHG010000072.1:2487636-2498649 GCA_032359395.1 Enteromius anoplus | reverse complement strand
TGCCTGAATCTGGACTTTCCCTCTGCCTCTCCCTAAGGACTCTGATTACCGGTATTGTGACCCTTTGCTTGTTTATCTACTCTGTCTCTGCTTGTGCCCCCACTGTTGTATCTGCTGGCGATCGACCACTGCTCTTCTGACCCTGAGCTTTAATAAATCACTTTGCACATGAACTCGTACGTCTCACGCCCCTCGTTCATAACAGAGATAGAGTTAAGGGACGCAGAATAATGCATTAATACGTGTTTTATAAGTACTGATAAATAGTAATATGCATGCTAGTTAATAGAGCTTCGGTCATTATAAGTATTACTAAAAACTCCAATATAGTAATGTATCAAGAAACATTTCAATGAAACTGTGAATAATAAAATGTACATTATTACTAAATGTAATAAATTATATTTTACAATATAGAAAACAGTTATAATAATATTTTGGGGGGGGGGGGGTTCCAAGTAAATATAGCATTGGTGAACAAAAGAGACTTCTCAGGGCATACCTTCCAAGTTTTCTCTTGAATTAAAAAGGGTTTATTCTCAGCATGGCCTGAAGGCATGAAGTTAAGGAACGTAAAGTTTCAACCATAAAGCTACAACAGTTCCACCCTAAGGCACGAAATAAGCACATGTGCATACTTCTGAATGGCATCCATAAGCAATCATGAGGCTTTATGAATGATTTGTTCAAATGGCCATTTATGGTTGAGCCAATGCAACTCAATTAACCACAGCTCACTGGATGCTCAGTGTCGTGCTAATAGACCTTACTTATAAAGTAAAATAGTTTTGAGATGCTAAAAATCTTGGGCATCAAATGTAAAATTAGTCCTTTAACAAAAGATAAGTCTGCTATCATTCACTTACCACAAAAGTGGCAGATCTCTCTGCACATCCAACTTTTCAAATATCGTTGGGTGGTGTCTCGTCAGGTTTGATGACAATAGCTCGCACTTGCTTGTCTTGTGATTGACGTTAAGCCTGGAGCAGCAAATCTTGATATGCCACATTTAATTGCTCGCAGATTCATTTCTTATAAGTTATTTTTGGTGCTTTACAGCTCAGATATTCTGTTAAAGGGTTAATTCACCCAAAAATGTAAATTCTGTCATTAATTACTCACCCTTTTGTTGTTACAAATCTTGTAGACCTTTGTTCATCTTCCGAAAACACAAATGAAGATATTTTGAGCTCTCTGATATGAAGCTGAGTAAATTCTGCATTTCCTGTTAGCGTGAACTATACTCAATTGAATCACATATGTGCATACTGAAGTCCCAAATCTGAAGTTTAATAACAAACCACTTCCTGTGGCTGAAAGTTTCTCAAACATGTTTTTTGTTAAAGGACACACTCAAGCAATTGAGAGGGCAAAAGGCGAATAACAAAGCTTGGCCTTCTTCGCCTCGTCTTAGCTCGTCTTGTGTGCTGGTCTTTGCCGCCGGCTAGATATTGTCACAAGAACACACTCCCCGATGCTGAGACTGCAAGAATGAGACACACTGTTTGGAGTTTAGAAGATGCTCCAGTGCAGCACTGAACTAAATGTTTTTGCTTAACATAGACAAGACTGTCATTGATTCGCTCGTTTGCTCTAGTCTAGGGGTTCATACTAGCACTCAAAGGATACGTGTGCCCATAGATGATAAAATCACACGTAATACTAGCAGTCAAAAGTCTGGAATAATTCAGAATACTTTAAATATTCTGAAAGCAGTGTCTTATGCTTACCGATGCTGTATTTATTTCTTTACTCCAGTCTTCAGTGTTACACGATCATTCAAATATGCTGATTTTCTATCCAAGAAACCTTTCTGATTGTTATTAATGTTGAAAAGAGTTGTGCTGGTTCGTATTTTTGTGGAAACTGTATGACAGACTGGAAATAAAAAGAGAAGTAGAATTGCTCCACTTTATAGTATCTGTGCACAGCCAGCATAGGCTACTCTCAGTCCTCTCTAAACATGCTGAACACACTCTAATATTTGTGTTGAACTGTTCCGTAACAGGGTTGTGAACCCAACTTAACACTGGTTTCTAGTCGTGTCCTCTTTTGAAAGCACAAAAAAAGTTGATTTTCTTTCACAACGACACACAGCGTCTCCAGAACATGGCGCCTGCAGCAACACTCCAGCCAGAATAATAGCTCCGCCTTCTTTTTTGGTGTAAACATTTGGGCGGTGTTTGAAAATAAACCCACTCTGTGACGTAGAAAAGTTGGGTGCGTGTTTAAACGAGCCGTTTTAGAGGGTTGTGTATAAAAGTCATTACTTTTATAAAGAAAATCTCTGGTTTGGAGAATTAACAGATCTTCTTTGTGCACCAAGACCTTGTAAGACCAAATCCAAACTAGCTTTTAGATATTTACATTTTAGGTACTAATATGTACCTTCAAGGTACCAATATGGACACTTCAATCTCACAAAGACTCATGAAAAAAGGCCTAAATGTGGCAAAGTTTGAGGCAAGGTTTCATTGATTAAGGATAAAAATGTATATTCTGCCATCACTTACTCGTTATCATGACATTAAAAAACAATTTTTGGTTTTTAGACAGTGAACACAAAGAAAATTTTAACAGATTGTCCAGGCTGCTGTTATCCATTCACTACAAACAAATGGAGACTGAAGCTGTTGGGCTTCAATAATTGCAATGAAGAACAATAAAAGTATCCCCACGGACTCTGTAATGTTTTCTAAGTTTTCTAAAAACATACCAAAAGTGTTGTATGCAGAGATAAAGAAATAAAAAAATCAAGTTACTTTACACTTTTCCTCAAGAGTAATTAAAAAGCACTACTGATGATGGTGATATTATTAGAAGCAGATTTGGATTACAATGGCAACGGTTTCACAGACAAGTACAAGCTATATGTTTAAAACCTCCCTTTCACTGAAACAGTATTAGTCGGCGCCAAAAGTCAAAACCATAAGCTGTGCCACTAAACATATTTTGTGTTTTTTCTTTGAAATATTGTGAATAGGCAAAGGTGAAACTGATCCCTCGGCTATGATCCTACATCCCACTTTTCCAGCTTGTTTTCCCTTTTCCCAGCGTTAAATATGTGCTGGAATGAAACGACTGCTCCTAATTACAGGCATTCTTCGCTGAATTAGCGTTCGGTGTGTGCTAAGACTGTTCTTGCCTTTGTCTCGCTCCCAAACCTGATCCTGTACTTATTTCTGAAAAGATCAAAGGTCACTTGGCTAATTAGGGACCAATCAGTCTTTAGACAAACTCATCTGAGCTTAATGTTTTCACTTTTCAAGTCCAGCGGCTCTGCCTGGTACACCTAAGCTAATTTCGTATCGCTTTGGGAAGCTAGTCAGAGACTCCCAGTCTCAAAGCAATCTTTTTTTCTGCTTTCTTTTGATCGTTTGCTGTTTTATTCTCATAAAAAGATAAAAAGAAAGGAAAAGCTTTCATCTCCTCTTATATAACAGGAACTTGTAAAACTTCAAATCTGTCATTTATAGATTTTCAAAGGCAGAAATGTATCAAATGTATCGTAGTTTAAAGTGGTTTCAGACATTTTATTTCCAATCAATTGCACTTTCTCTATTTTTCTACTATTTTGTTTGTACTATACATTTCCATATTTTAAAGTCTCTATTCGTTCTTTCTATAAACTATTTTACTATGCTTTTAATTGTCTACTAATTTTCCTTCTCATTTGTTTCTACTTAGATACTTTTACTATAGTTCCAAGTTTAAGTTCACACATAAATATAGTAAATTTCACATTTCGAACAAAAACTGTTGTGTGAGGATGAAAATATGGGAGCATTAATTGCTTCTTAAATATCTCTAAGGTGTTTCAACACAATTTGAACAACATAGAAACTGCAAAGAACAAATTAATTAACATCACACCTAAGTATAAACCCATCTTTCTCTTTAAGAAAATGTCTGACTTTTAATTTCTACTCATAAAAAAGTGCCACTAATAAAGTTCTGCCAGAAAACTTTAATTAAATTTAAAATTAGGTTCATTTATAAAATGCATATAAGAAAAGTTTGACTAGTTAAAAGAGGAAGCTTTAAAGTGGCAAATAACAATTAGTCTGATTATATTAATATTATTATTATTCCCAATTAATTGCACTTTCTCTATTTTTCTAACATTTAGTTTTTACTACACGTTTCTATATTTTAAAGTCTCTATTCATTCTTTCTATACTTTTCTGAATTATTTTTCTAAACTGCACTTTTCTAAATACTTAAACTTTATTTCTAAGTTTCTTCTCTTTTTCTACACTTTTCAAAATACATTTCTACTCTTTTTGTCTACATTTTTCTAAATAGGTTTACTATAATTCTAATTTTCTTCTCATTTTTCTAAATACTTCTACTATGTTTCTAAGTTCTGTTTATTATTTCTTGTTCTCATTTGAGCCTTTATATTTCTTTTTAGCTTTATTTTATTTTATAGTTAAGTATTTGATGTACAACTTTTATTGAATGTCTGTGAAATTTATTGGCCTAAAGCTACTATGATTAGATATAAAATGTAATATGGATAAAATACAAACTAAAGTTTTCAGAATTAGGGCCAAAAATCCAAACTAAACTGGCAAAGGAATTCAATCCCTTTAATCTCTTAAAGTGTCTCCTCTACTCATTTAAGAATGAACAGAAATCAAAAGGGAAACATTTTTTTATCGACTTTTTGCTACAAAGTTACAAACTATGGTATTATGCCTACACCTACTTTAATAGTTACAGTGAATAACTCAAATATGCATTCTTTCTGGTCTGTAATGTATATATTGTTGCTAAAACCAAAAAGGCAGTGGTAAGACATTGTTTGTGGTAAGATGAAGGCATGTGTTCGGATTGAAGGCAGTGTGTTTTAATCGTTGACAGCCGTTCGATGGGTTGAATGACCAGCACATCATCAGCTTAGCATAAGTAACGACTGACTGAACATAAATACTACGCTAAGGTTACGGAGTACATGCTTTTTTATCCTTTGATATAAGCCACACAAAATCACACTAATATATGAGTTGTTTTCAAACATGACTAAGTTGATTCAGCTAGGTTTCAACAGGATATTTTTTCTTCATAAGCCATATATTTAATACATTTCCCATTTTATTAAACATTAATATTCTGTCTTGTTGCTCAGTTAATGTACATTGGAATTTAGACATTAGTGTTTACAAAACAAATCATGAATTACATTATGCCTACAGCAAAAAAAGTTTTTAGAGTACCATGCATTTTTTTTTTTTTTTATTATTATTATTAAAGATATTGTATTTGGATCAGAAAGCTATAGTAGCATGCTGGGTGGTCTTAATTTGTGTGATTAGCTTTTGTTGACAGGGGAGTGTCACACATAAATATAGTACATTTCACATTTCGAACAAAAACTGTTGTGTGAGAACGAAAATATGGGAGCATTAATTGCTTCATAAATATCTCTAAGGTGTTTCAACACAATTTGAACAAAAATTAAACTGCAAAGAACAAATTAATTAACATCACACCTAAGTATAAACCCATCTTTCTCTTTAAGAAAATGTCTTGACTTTTAATTTCTACTCATAAAAAAGTCTCTTGGTTTAAATTCATTTTAAATTTAAATTAAAATTAGGTTAATTTGTAAAAACACATAAGGAAAATTGTAATAGCTAAAAGAGGAAGCTTTAAAGTGCCAAATATATAACAGTTAGACTGATAATATTAAGATTAATTTATAAACTAAATTAATAAATTACTGAACAGAAGTGGAAGAACGTGCAATAATTAAATGCTAAATATGACAGCAAACAGAAAAATCAATCATAAAAGAACAACAACATAGACTTGAACAGGACTGTAAGAAAGTGTAATATTGCCTATGAACTTGGTGTCTGAACTTAAAAATTAACCAGAACATGTTAGAGACGTTTGAAAAAAGAAAAAAAAAAAAAAAAAAAGTACTAAAAATATGAGTCTTAGTCATGCAATTTCACTATTATCCATGCTATTTGAACAATCAATACAGCTGAAAATTCTAGAACCCGAATAAAACAGCAATCAACACACATGACTGTTTCCCATCAGACATAGCTGATAGCAAAGCACTTACTTTCTCCTGATAAATAACGAAATGTAACATAACAGCTCTTACCAAGTGTCATTAGCAGCCCGAGTCCTTTGGGATGTTGCAGATTTAGTTGTAATTATCGCAGTCTGTGCACAATAGCACAGAAATAAGTAACAGTCTATAGTTCCGCAGACTAACAAGGAATCAAAGCTATGAAAAGATTTTGAATGTAGCAGAGCAAATAGGATTAAAGATGGCTAATTCCAAGAGGCTGGAGCACAGCATGCATTAAAGAGGAATTCTCTGGGGAAAGATAATCCCCATATGCGTTTTAACACACTTCACTGTCCCCTGCACACCCCGCTCCCTCCCTCCCTCACGGACAGTATCATAATCAGACACGCTTGAGCTGAAAAAGACTCAAGTTGAAGTAGAATTGAGCAGTCAATGCCGAAGAACAAATGCATTATATGCTAATGCCGGCATAGCCAAAGCAGGGAAAGTTGTGGAGAATGTCCGCGTAGAAAACATGATAAACTGAGGCTTTGCTGTGAAATCTTCTTCAGCTCTTCGTTTTCTCACACTTTTACGAACCAGTAAGTGTCAGAATAACACGCTGCATTCTCTGCCGTCTCCACTGAGGGCGCTATAGCGAGAATTAGTGTCTTTCTATGTGCGGTTTCCATTTATGGTCAAATGCTATCTTAGCGAAGCAACATTTAAAGAGAGTCTTGCAGAACATGTTAAGCTTTCCTCTTTTTTTTTATTTAAAGAAAATGCCTTATAAGAGTAATTTTGTATTTTTTGGTAATTGGGAAGCGCAAGCACAAAAAATTTTAACAATGTTTTTTATAATTGTATATTTTCACACAGGATAATAATTGTTACTCTATATGCCTTCTTTTCTGTTCTTGTGGACTTTTCAAAATATTACCGTTATTGTGACAGGAAGTGTAGTTCTAAGAGTTTTTCAGGCGAGAATGTAGTTGTCAAATCTGCGGTTTATTTAGTGTGTATTTGATATGCTGATTTCACCGGGCGCTCAGTGCTTATGTATCTGCTAAGAGCAGCCTCAAGCTCGACTAGTCCCTTCGACATTTACCGCTGACTCTGACATCTCTGTTGTGATTAAACATGAAAAACACCTTGTTTTGGGTAACGTAATATTTAACAGGCATTCGTGGTTTCATGCATCTTTTGTTTGTTTCTGGTCATGTAGTTTTGGCTTAGCCCAAAGTCATATTTAAATGTTATATATCTATTTTAAACTTAACCGTAGTACAGCGCTGCCTTTGTTTGCTTTTGTCTTTATTTTATCTTAAGCCTCTTATATTACTTGATGTTTTTAACTGTCTTAAACCTATTTTAAATTAATTTTTAAATCATTTTAAAATCCTTTTAATCAATCAATGCATTTGTGCCTCTGATCATTGTTTTTATGATTGTTCTACTCCCTTCTTTGTTTTATTATTGCTTTTATGATTATTCTACTCCTTTTATGTAAAGCACCTTGAATTACCACTGTGTATGAAATGTGCTATATAAATAAACTTACCTTGCCTTGCTTATATTTTCATAATGGCATTATTGTTTATTAAAAATGACAAAAAAGAGGCAGAGTTGTACTTATTGTCAGGCTTTTTCATCAATTGCTTTGTTCCCTCATACACCACGCCTAACATGTAAGGTGCCGATGACAATGGAAACGCAAGCTGGATCTGCCTGCTCCGTTCCGAATTGTACCATAATGTACTGTACTGACCCGTACCGCTCAGTGGGAACGAGCCATTACAGTCTAGAGTTAGTAGACATGTAGATGCAAATTAATGAGAATTAGTCGAAATGTAGTTACAAAGTTACTTAAAGTTAGTAGAATGTCTAAAGTGGACTATAACAATTAAGTCTAACCATTTTTTAAGTTTTTGTAAATTGTAATATTTTACAGTACATTTAAGTTCAGTCTGACAAACATTCTCAAAAACCTGAAAATCATGCTGCTTGTTTTTTTCAGATTCATACTTCATATGTTTTTACAGTGTGTTATATTGCTGTACATTAACTTTCCATTGCATTGCACCCAGTGCAGACTTTAAACTTCATAAGATCAGTAGCAATTTGAGTCATTAATGCTAACATGCTTAGAAAGTGAAGCAACTACAACATAAAAGGGAAATTGAAGTAAACTGGAAGAGCAAAAATCCTGGAAAATCCCAGGAGGCCGTTTCTGGCCTCTGTTACCTTCAGCACTTCCATGGGCACCTGGGTGGCGCTGGGCAGGCCGGCGGGGACGCTGACGTTGATGGCGGGGCTCTGGGTGACGGAGGACTGTGCGTACGCTGAGCTCTGCCGTCTCTGCTGCTCTCGCCGCTCCTGCTCTTCGAGCTGCTCGCGCATCAGCTGCTGGCGGAGCAGGATACGAGAGGTCACGGCCGACGAGCCCAGCGGGGGCTTAGAGGAGCCATGCTGCTGCTCAGATGGATTACTGCAGTCAGACAGACCCACAGACACAGAAAGAGAGAGTTTACTCAGGGAGGAAAGAGGGGCTCTATAGAGGGACAGTGTTTGGTACACTTGGTGCTGGATAATTCAATTATTTTGAGATCCTGCTAGTGGTTCATTAGGAAACGTAATGAGTTTGACCACAGGGATAGAGTTGGATTGGAAACATGGACACTACTGGGACAATGCTAAGCTAAGACAAGTATCACTACTATACAAAACCCCAAAGTATTAAACTTACGTATAACTTATGTGTTATATGAAAATTTAGGACAGGTGTCACTTTTATAATGACTAAATTTCTTACCTTTAAGTAAAGAAAATCCCTCAGACTTACACTAAAAAGGGGCCAGTAAGCAATCACCAAGCAAACCTTTGATGGCACAATCAACAACACAATAAAAACAGAGCAATGTGAAAGAAACAATAACCCACTTTAGCATACTTGGGGGGAAAATAAGGTATTACAAAGCACATTATGAATAGTTACTTTAGAAAATGCTAAATATGTTTTTCCTTCTATCCATGGTAGAGTGTACAAGATCTGAGGAGAAAAGAGGAGGAAATGGAAATGGGAAATGACGCAAAGTGCTTTTTAAATATGTACCACAGGTCAACATGTTGAAGCAAGCATGCAAACGGCTCCAAAATTCTTTTTTTTTCATTGCACAGACATTTTGCCTATCTTTGTTAATGTGCGATGTGTAGCTGATGTGTGTAGAGTAATCACAGAACTGGGCTGAACCTTCCTGACACTGATTCAACGTGACAAATCGTGACAACGATTCAAGCAAATCTTAGCCTTATATGACTCTCTTTCTCCCTAGAAAAGCAATTTCTGAAGGTGAAAACCCAATTAATGCAACAAATCTGGGCTTCCTCTACATCAGCTGATGTTTTGATTTTTGTGGCTGTTTATGTTTTCTTTCTCCCACAGTTTTCTCCCATGATTTCGCCATCCGTTTCTTCTAAAGCACCGCAAAAATCCTAGTTCCAGCTGACAAATGCAGAGGATCTTACACAATGCTCCCTCATGCACTTTCAGTTCTCCTCATTATTCAATAGAGGAACTACTCGCGCCAAACGACCAGAAACCTAGACAATGTGCAGAAGCTGTCGAGATGAGGCCCTCTCTAGCCGCTGATCCTTTTGATGCGCCCACCGCCAAGCAGCCAGCCAATCCAGCTGTGCAGTAATCGCTCTAATTAGCCTGTCTGGCCCTGTCAAACGCCAGTCTACATCACTTGCTTAGCATTGTGGTTTAAACACATGTAATCTCATAGACCACCACTTTACATTTCTGTTTCTGAAGCCTTTGTTCATTAGAGCTACACCTCAAGTAGCACCAACAATTTTAATTGAACACAAATATATACGACAGACAGACAGACAGGGACGGATGAACAGACAGACAGACAGATAGATAGATAGATAGACAGACAGACAGAAAGATAGGCAGATGGATACAGATAGACATATGGGGACGGATGGACACACAGATACAGACAGACACATAGACAGATAGATAGACAGACAGACATATATGGACGGATGAACAGACGGATAGAGACAGACATATAAGGCCGGATGGAGAGATAGATAGATAGACAGACAGACAGACATAAAGGGACGGATGGACAGAGTGATACAGACAGACATATAAGGATGTATGGACCGATGTATAGATAGATAGACAGACAGACACACAGAAAGACATACAGGGACGGATGGACAGACAGATACAGACAGACAGACTTATAAGGACGGATGGACAGATAGATAGATAGATAGATAGATAGATAGACAGACAGACATATAAGGACGGATGGACAGATAGATAGATAGATAGATAGATAGACAGATAAGGACGGATGAACAGATAGATAGATAGATAGATAGACAGACATATAAGGACGGATGAACAGATAGATAGATAGATAGATAGATAGACAGACAGATATATAAGGACGGATGAACAGATAGATAGACAGATAGATAGATAGACAGACAGACAGAAAGACAGGCAGATGGATACAGATAGACATATGGGGACGGATGGACACACAGATACAGACAGACACATAAACAGATAGATAGACAGACAGACATATATGGACGGATGAACAGACGGATACAGACAGACATATAAGGCCGGATGGAGAGATAGATAGATAGACAGACAGACAGACATAAAGAGACGGATGGACAGAGTGATACAGACAGACATATAAGGATGTATGGACCGATGTATAGATAGATAGACAGACAGACACACAGAAAGACATACAGGGACGAATGGATAGACAGATACAGACAGACAGACTTATAAGGACGGATGGACAGATAGATAGATAGATAGATAGATAGATAGATAGATAGACAGACAGACATATAAGGACGGATAGATAGATAGATAGATAGATAGATAGATAGATAGATAGATAGATAGATAGACAGATAAGGACGGATGAACAGAT
>JAUMHG010000072.1:2456936-2469626 GCA_032359395.1 Enteromius anoplus | reverse complement strand
ATATATCATACAAATTAGCAAATGTTTGCCAAAACTAATATTTAAACATTTAAACATATGTAATATTTGAATGTTTTAGCTGTTTACCTACATGTCATCTGACCATTGGCCGAAATCAAATAATTGTGATATTAACGTGTTGTTAAATTATTGAAATGTTTAAATCTCAGGGGTACTTATAGCCTAGTAAATATTTGAAAGGGTTCATCTTACAAAAAAATGTATAAATGAATTAAAAAATATATAGCCTAGTAATTTACAGCCGCAGTGGGATTATTGTGTAATAATTCAATAAAAAAATAATAAACTAAATAGTGTAGTTATGGATAGGTTTTAAAATGTAATATTATCTAATTACAAATACACTTTGGAATCATATCATGTGATCCAGATGATAATTAATAAATTACTAGCCAGCACTGATATTCAGTACATTCAGTATCAATATCCAGCATCTTTTGACATCAGTCCTGATGACTTCACTCTCTTACATCACAGATCCTCCTTTAAAAAAAAAAAAAACGATTTGTTTTCCAGACAACTATTTTAAATGATGGCAAATTTTTTGCTCATTTGTATGATCTCATTCATAAGAACATCTCCACTGACAGTTACCCTCCCCGAATCATACATTTCCGAACGATTCACATCATTATGAGGCTTAATTTCAATTATACAGTATGCTTGTCTGATTGAAGCTTCCGGTTGGGATGAACATTGAGCTGCTCACTCATTGCAGATGGTGTTTGTGTGCATTGTGGGTGGAGGGTGATGGGGAAGGGGGATCCCATGGGCATTCAGTGGGCACTGAGAAGATGCAAATAAACCAGGCCCTTTGTTCAGATGTTTGGGATATTCCTGTCAAACCCCAAAAGGCTGAGCCTCTATATGATCCAATATGGCTGTATATGGGCTAACCTTTTATAAAATCTTTCAGCACCTGTGCATAATCTATACATGAAGAGCGATGACTTTGAATTACAGTCGCTCAAAGAAGAGCCGAGACATCACATTTGTAGAGGAGGCGCCTCGACTACAGGCTCAATAATGCTAATGTGTCTTAACGTGTGTAGCCTGAGTTTTATTTAATTATCGTGATAAAGATTTTCTAATTTACCACTCACGATCACAACTTTTGTCAAGTTACTGATCTAAATGTGATTTGAGACGTTTTACAATTGCTACAATGGATTATGTGTTTTATGGATAATTGATTACTAGCCTATTAATGTGTAAATACACACAGTACCACAAAACAGACTGATTATAGTCTAGTATTATTATTCAGCAGGCGTGCTTATGTGATGTTAACATGTAGCAGTGTTTGAATGATTATGTTAACTGAACAGCGCATATTCTAGATCAGGGGTGCACAGTCTTTGAGTTGGAGCTGAACTTTGCAGGACAGTGGATCTCCAGGAGCAGGATGGCCACCCGTTAACTAGACTATTTGAAAGAAGGATTAATTGAATTTGAACAAATTGAACTCATTAGCGCATACAAAATGGGGAACTTTGATCAATGTTGACTACTGTATAACCTACAAATCATAGCTAACAAAAAAATTTCTAATAATGTTTAGCCAATGTTTTCATTAAATTATGAATTATGACTTAAATCTGAATGCTACCGCCCACTTTTCTATTAGCCTAATATTTTTGTGATGCAAATGTTAAAGGTCAATTTTTTAAATTATTATTTTGCAAGCATTAGAGGATATGACTACTTTAAGACGTAGTCTGAATTATCTGAAACAATTGTATACAAGCAAACAACTAAAATGTTTCAGAAAATTTTTTTTATTAATGGCAACATTTTGATAAATATTTCTGTAGAAATTACTGTACTATTTGCAGCCGTTTGCCAGTAACTTACTGTACTTACTGTTTTTTTACTAGCGACAGTTTGTTCAAAGATAAATGAACATTAAACATGAACAAATCTTTATCTCTACAAATAAAATAACAGCCTCATGCAAAGCATTTCTGGAAACCAATATCAGAAGAAAACAGAACAGCTTTTTATGAGGCTGTTTTTAATAGTTTTATTCTGTAAAGATAAAATACTTGTTTTTGTTTATTTATATTTAAACAAACTGTAGCAAATAAATTTGATACAATAAGTTACTGGCAAACCAGCTGCATAACTACAGCAAATTTTAACTTTGAATAAACATTCGATTTACGTCACTAGAAGAACGTTTGTTTATAATGAGAACCAAAACATTAACCAAAGTTCTAAGGATTATAAGCTAGCCTCTGTTATCTTTGTATCTCATAAGGTGTGGTTTTTTTAAAGATTTTCTAATGGCAATCATCAGCAATTTTGTGTGTAAGCAACTTCAACGAGCGAAATTTCTGTGGAGTTTTTTTTTTCGCAGCCACGCGGTTCTGACTGCATTTCGCCGAGTAGACCGCACCTAGCAGCAATCGAACGAATCAGTGAATCGAATCATTTAATTGAATCGATTCGTTGGATTGATTATCACGTGTTAATCGAGGATGGTTTATTCAAAATCCACTCTTTCAAGGCAGCATCGGTGAGATCGTTGATAGCGAGCGGTGTGTGTGTTGTCAGTGAGCGGAGGGCGTGTTTAGAAGATCCACACACACTCAGTACTATAGTGTGTGTGTGTGTGTGTGCAGATAACGGCATGGCCCCGGTCTGTGTCTTTGTAGCCGGTGAGGGGAAGGCGTGGTGAGTGTCTGATCACAGATGAACTGATGAGGGAAAGAGGCAGATGTGCGGCGATACATCCGACAGAGAGCGCGTGAACTGAACGGAAACGCCCTGATAGACAGAGGTAAGATTTATTCGCTCGTGCGTTAATCCATTGACTCGCTTTTGGATTATTTGCCGTTTTTCGTCTGTTTTGCGGCTTTGACAACAGGCTGCACCGGAGCACGTGAAACACGATAGATTAATGGCACGATGCTCATGGTTTAATTTCTAAATGAAGAGGTATTGTGTTGCTCTTAAACGCATTTTTTTGGCAAAATGACTGTGGGCTATGATTTTTTTCTTTTTCTTTTGGGTGCAATAGAAAGGTAGGGTCTGTGTTTGACCAGTCATAGGATTCATTTATTCATTTTATGGTCACTATGTGCTGTTGAAGCATCTTCGTGAACTGGTAGAAAGGGAGAAAGATGCATTATAAGACAGGCATGTTACCAGGGTTTACTAGCTAACAGTCAGTGTGGCTAGTTCTGGTTATCTGTTTCTGAACATAGACAGTATTGTGTCACGTCACAGTCATTGGTTTGTGAATATCTCCTCTTTGATGAGGACACAGGAAATTACACGAGATGATGTCATGACATTTTTTGGTAACACTTTATTTTAAGGTGTCATACTACAGAGTGATTAACTAATACGGTACTTAGTAGTAGCCATTGTACTTACATGAAATAAAATGCACTTATCAGCTAACTAAGTTATGGACCAGCCTGTAATTACAGTTTGTAATGATGTAGATGTAACAGGCAGCTACTGTTACACATTTGTTACAGACCAGAGTCTGTTACACAGATACTTACACTTACGTACAGTCTTGATACGCTTTATTTTAAGTAGCTAATGGCTGTCTACTTGCATTTATAATCACATTGTATAAAGTCTGCAACACATATGTGACAATCTTTTGGTTACAAAGCTATGCAACAGACTCGGTCTTTAACAAATGTGTAACAGTAGCAGCCTGTTACATCTACATCATTACAAACTGTTCCATAACTTAATTACACGGTCATGATCTAAACTAATTACTCACTCTCAGAATTTGTAACACTTTCGATGAAGCCTGTATATTAAAGGGGCATTCTAAGGCATTAAAATGACTGTATAATGCATTATAAAAAACACATATAATATGTTACTACATCATAAAAACAATTATTATCCATTATAATATTTACATATTTATGATTATAAATTAAAAGTATGATTACTTTACTTAACACACAATGAACACTGTATTAAATCTACTTCATAATGGACATATTTTGACATTCTGCAGAGTACCTTACAGCATTTTGTGAGTGGTTAGGTGCTGAGTGTTATTTGAGTGTTTCTTGTGCGGCTAATGTGAGCTAGCTAATACTTTCAGCTGAAAAATGACATCATATCATTGTTCATATCATTGTTTTGTTCTCTTTTATCTGCATCATAATTCGTTTTTTGTGTAGCTCATTTAGTAGTGGATTGCGTTATATACAATGTTATGCAATCATGGATTCGATCCTAGAGAACGTGCGTTTAACCTAAATATGCACTATAAATCATGATTTTGTTTCTGTAAGGGGTGGGTTTAGTAATGGGTTAGGTGTGGTCATTCGTATGAATTAAACCTATTAATACATGTATGAATTATCATGAGATCAGTTAATGCATTAAAAAAAAAACACACACATTTTGATTAGTAATGACAGCCATACATCATTTAATGACGACAGGCGTAACATGACACTGTTATAATTTGAACGCCCACTAGAGGGCGTGTACAAAAACCACCCATAGGGCTGTCTTTTGTTGGATGACAGGCTCTTAATGTTTAAATAGACTCAAGTTCTATGCATTTTTCAAGAGTTCAAGAGTAAATTATTATTTTTTAAACAAGCAAAATATTTTCGCTGCGTAAATTTATTAAAAATGCAAACTCATTCTCTGCCAGCAGGAGGTGCTTTAAGCACGGTAACGGCTGCAGACAAAGCAGCTCTGAGCTTACAAACACTGCCTTACATGCAGGAGGAAATGAAAGACAGTCTACCTTCAGAAATACAGTGATATCGGTCAGTTTTTATACCGTGGCAGGTCGCCTCAAATAAATAAATGTTTGGGAAACACATCCCACAGCACAATAACCTGAGGCCAACTTCATTACTCATCATTTTCTGTGTTTGTAGCCTGCCACACTAACCGGTCCCCTAAACAAACACAGACCATCACAAACCGCCTTTACCAGGTGAGCTAACAAGCAAGTTTACCATGTCAGGAAAACCATACATATACCAATAACTGAACTGATGCAAACATCAAAACATACCAGTTTACAAATGATGTTCTATGGCAGGTGTTTTGAGCTCATATTATGTGCAAGGAACCAAAAAATAGATGTCTCCTAATCAATAACTTAACTTAATTTGCTTAAATTTAAGTTGTTGGTGCCCATTTCTGCTAGTAAAGGAGTGACTTGAATGTTTCTTAAGTTGAAGTAGCCTAGGAGCCCAAAACTGCTTCTCATCCTTGTAAACAGGAACTGGTAGTTAAAGAAGAGTCTTTGGAAGCGTCCTTTCTGTGAGGAATTCGTGTTCAGGAAGCCTCGTCACAAACAGACAGCAACTCATTTCAGATAGCGCTCATTGTTTCTGCGTTGGGTTGCCAGTCAGTGGAAGTGACAGTGTTTTTCCCTGACAGTACATTATCACATCCTTTTTACTAGCAGCACATCTTCCCGTGAAGCGTTCGCTTTTCAGTTCAAGGTGCTTTAAAGTACAAATTTAGTTAGATGACCTAGGGTCTGAGCTTATTTTTAGCTCAGTGTCGTTTCTCCTTTCCATCGTAATCTTCTTGAAAGCTCTGCTTCTCTCAACTCGACTGAGCTTGATCTGCAGACAGAGGCTCAGAAAGTCCCACTCCATGCTCGGGGAGGAAGGATCTTCCAGACTGCTAGGAAATATAGAAGTCAAATTTCTCTCTAAAATAAGAAGAAAATGTACTTTTTTTATTATAATCATGATATGTTTAATTGTTATACAAAAAATACTAAACAAAAACCAATAAACAAACAATTTCCTAAAACAGCCTTAATTTTCTTTCTTTCTTTCTTTCTTTATTACTTCAGTCATTCATTATTCATAATAGAAATGTATTTATTTATTTCCATATTTCCCAAACATGATAATCACTATTTAACAGAGCCTTAAACACAGTTCATCAAAACCAAAGTAATTGCTCCCTGTTCCCATGTGAATAATAAACGGACCAAGTTCTAGCTCCCGTGGGAGACCTCAGATGAAGAGGAGGGTGTTTGGAAGAAACACCCGATAATCAGATCAGGTTTTGGCTTTAATTCATTACTGTAGTACCACTGACCTTCAGAATCCAGAATAAACTCTTGTTTCTAGCAGCTTGTGTTTAGACTATGAACTGCAGGTGGATTTACTGAGGTTCCTGAGGGATGCAAACATACGTAATCTCTTGCCCAAGCAGCTGGCAGACAACCAGCTCTAATCACCCAGTGTGTTATCACTCTACAGCTGGATCCTATGACGGGATATCCACCTCTGTTGTTGAGAGTCACTAGAATCAGTCAGATCTGCGTGAAGACCATCACAGTGAATTTCATACCAGAGGAAGATTTTCTACTATATATGCGCTTTTACAAGATCTACTGTATTACATAGCCTAGTATATGAATTTCTATAAGGTTATTTTGCTGAGTACATGAAGTGTTCAACATTTCACACATAGTTTTTTTTTTGTTTTTTGTTATTTACCTTCATCATCTGTATTTGAAGTTTGTAAACACACAACTTGCGATTTGGGATGCACCTGAAGATGTAATATATATGTGTGCACTGTGGATATTTATTACACACATGCATGTTTCTGAAAAATGTTACATTTATATACAAAATAATTTTAAATATGGTATAAATTACATGAATGTAAATGTAGATATTATGTAAATATTATGTTTAATATTTTCAAAATATATGCTGTATGTGTGTTTATTGATGTAAATATACACAATACATACATATATTATGTAAACAAAACATTTATTTGGGATGCGATTAATCACAATTAATTGTTTGACAGTACTAACGGAAATATATATTTTAATGTAGAATTAATCACCTTTACAGGTCTGTTAGCTGGGTTTAAAAAAACAAACTAACAAGCACTTGTATTTTTCTGAAACTGAAAATTTGTTGCAGAAATAATTGTAACTCGGAAATGGTCTTAGTTAAAGAATCAAAATTAACTGTAATGTTTTACATAAATATTGTTTGACTTGGACTCAACTCTAAACCTCTAATCTCAATTTCTAATTAAAAAAATTATCTCCAAAATGAGAATATCCCTCACCTTATCATTTGCATTACCAAACAGTTATTGATAGAAAGTTATTTTATTTTAAAATTGATACACTCAGTGATATTTAAAAAAAATTTTTAGTTTTACATTTCCTGTTTTCACTTTAATGATATATTCTGCGCTTTTGTTGTGTGTGTGTGTGTGTGTGTGTGTTTATAATTCTGAGTAACTGTTTAAGTCTGTAATAATAACCCTGTAGGAAACTGTAGATCATGGCTGTGAAAGGCAATCGGCTATTAAAAAAAACAAACAAACTGTTCCTTCAGAATATACCGTCCAAACTTCCTGTTTCAAAAGGAAATACTGTGCACCAAAACAGGAAAGAAAACTCTTGATCGAGCCATTCATGGAGTGTCACTCACATGCATGCAAAAACGGTAAAGAATAAACAATTACTGTTTTTATAAGATCAAACTTACTAATGGTTTTCCCAATCTCATTTGAGGAAGAGGTTGTGGTAACACTTTACTTGAAGGTGTGTGCATCAGACTGACATGACATATGTCATGAATATAAAGGAGGTTTTATGCATGTTTATGACAACTGCCATTAAGTGTCATTCGCTCAGTTATGTCATGGTTAATGCTAAGATTACATTGTTTCTGATACCTTTGTTAAGACCACTTGACATAAACCAATACATCATAATAAATTAAACAAATTAATAAAATAAATATTCTGTCATAAAATAAACTGTCCGAATATTAACACTTTACGACACTTCATGACATTTTAATGACAAATTCAATTTGCACCACTGTACTTGAGGTCAAGAAAAGTATACATGACGCTGTCATAAAATAATTTGACATTATATTAACACCGAGATCACTGAGATTTAAATGACAAATTCAAGCCCACAAAATCCAGGGGGGATGGTTTGAACCAGATTCAACTCATCCCACCTTACATAAACCCAAACCTACCCATCTCCACCCCCTGATTCCTAATCCCACCCATCTCCACACCCTAGATGTGGATCCCTACTTGCATGACATAGACACTGACAGGTTATGTTGTTTTGGTAATGTCAAGTCGCCATGATCCGCAAAGGCATCTCAAACAAAGTCATCTTTGCATTAAAAATGACAAAACTCAGCGAATGACACAGTTGTCATAACATGCATTCATATTTGTGACGTACTGTATGTCATGTCATGATTATGAAGGTGTCATGTCAGTCTGATGCACACCCCTTCAAGTGAAGTGTAACCGAAGTTGTCATGGAATGAATCTGCATTTCGGGGGATATAACAGCTGTTACTGCTTGCCCGTTGCATGACAGGAATGGGTATTAAGTGGTGTAACAACTGTAGATCTGAACATAACCAAAATAAAGAGGGATGAAGATGCCTGACTCCAGACCCAGACAGCCTCATAAAGGTGATCCACAAGGACCCTGCTGAAAAAACTTAGGCTGGTTGGCTCGTCTTTGCTGGTTTAAGCTGGTTTTAAAGAGGTTTTGGCCACGTTTCCAGCCCCAGTTTTAGACTTTGTTTACATTTATTTCAGGAAAAGGAGCATGCATTTACATCCAAATGTAATTTAAAACACACAGAACAAAATGTTGAAATACATTTCGGAAAATAAACTGCTTAATTGGCCATTTTCAGAAAGATTTAACATTAAAAGTGTCCCTTCTTTTGTGTGTTTAACTTAACTTATAAAATGTCCAACAGATATCTGTTTTAAAGCAGTAGGTAATTCACTTGTTAATTTGCTTAAAATCTACCTTTGCGCACATGTCTCATTCTACATTCAACATGTTTATTGTTGATGCAGCAGAAACAGCCTTTACAATAATTTGCGTGCAACGTATCCAGTTGCCGTGGCAACCTCACATGCTTGCTATAGTTTTAATAGTAAAACCACTGTGGCCCCACCAAGCTCAATCAAGCTACTACGCCTATAGTTAAGATGTGCTCTCTAGGTGTTATACAATCTGATGGCATGTCCTGATTTCATTTAAATAGTAATATGAATCCAAACAGTTGTAGGTGGAGCAATACCATGAAAGCACTATAGATGATAAAAAAAAGACAAATGCAAAGTTTGTACAAATCTGCAGTGATTGATTGTGAAACAATGTTTGTCATGTTTAGAAACAGAGCTATTGTAAATGCAACCAGCATATATGAAGGCTGTACTATAAAAATTTAAGAAAAACCACTTCATAATGTGCTGTGAAATGCACTAGCACTACAAACGTACATGTTGATCCACCAATCGGAGGTTTCACAGATGAAGCAGCAGTGCAGCAAGTGCTTCTGGAACATTTCCAGCGGTGCTGCCTTGTTTCCCGAACAATGGCACCATGGCCCATTGGAGTAATGAAATATTAACCTTATGAGTTCAAAGAGTCCTGCTGAAAAGTACATCTGTTGTGCCCTTGATTGAGCCACTTAACCCCTGAACAGCCCCTCAGGGGATGTTATAAGTCAGCGTCTGTGGCCACACCAAAACACCAGAGTTCAGTAAGCCAGAAAGAAACCTGCTCAATGCAGGAGCTCCGTCTCAATATATCATCAACTGACTCTGTACAGTACGTACCGTCTGCACACTTCCTATATGCAGGATGTTTTATTTTCAGAAAAGGTCTTGTTTCTTATAAACCTAGATTTTTGTTTGCTTCTACCAACATTTTAGGGTGTTGTGGGCGATTACTAGGTTGTTGCTTACTAGTGCACACATGTGTCTCTATTATATTTCTGGTCCCTCCCTCGATTCATGTATATGGGATTTTTGCTTTATTTTAACTGTTGCATCATCTCACGAGCAAAGAAAATGAAGAGTCATGGCTAAGTAAAGTTCCTCTCTTCAGTTTGAGATGGGCAGCAGGCATTATAAAGCCATTTTCTTGTTAAAAAAGATGTGCACTATCCCACTATCATCCCATTTAAATATTTTCCAGTATTTCTCCTGTACTTTTAATCTTGCTACAAAAATGTTTTCCGGTAAAACTCCCGTAATCACGTCAGCATATTCCAAGGATGTGCATGAAATGCATCATTCTCACACAATCTACACATGGAAATTTCAACCCATTTGTCCCCTCAACTTGGCAACTTTACAACCCAGTAATGGTTTTCATGTCCGTGCAGTGGTGATGCGCAGATGGCGGTTATATCCGAAGGTCGGGTAATAAAGAAAATGCATTCTGATGATTTATTATTTGTGGGTGGATAAGATAAACCATTATAAATCGAAATATTAACTACATTTCCGTGTTTTAAATATATTTTTTGATCAGGCATAAGATGTCCTTTGTGTGTGTGTGTGTGTGTGTTCACCTGTTTGGGAAGTTGTTAGGTGGTGCTTTGGTAAAAATAAAAAATAAACATGTAAATTGAGATTTAACTTACACTTCAGAAGGCTATGGTTTAATTGATTAAATATAAGCGCTGCATGTTTCAAAGTCAGGTCCTGCACTTCTTGTACTGTGGTTACCGGGGAAACGGGCTATATCCTGGCAAGAAGACTCCGCCTCCTTCTCCCATAAACTCTAGACCAAGTGGTTCTCGTAAAGAGCAATTTGACAGGTTCCAGGTTCTGGCGGATTAAATTAATGCAGCCTAACAATCCTATAATGGATGTGATTAATAGAAGCGTATTAGTGTAAAAGATGGTTAAAAAATGTGTCTTTGATCTAGATTTAAAATGATAGAGTGTGTCTGCCTCCCGAACAGTGATAGGTAGATTTTTCCAGAGTTTGGGTGCGCAGTCGATTATAAATCTTGATGCATATAGGGATTGTGTTGCATTGTAAAAGCCTGCACCCGTACACAGATGGACTGTCAGCACAGGTTACAGATGCTCTGCTGGTAAACTGCTCACAAGCACGACATGAGTTCATTTACAGCTGGAGTTGTTCGAGTCTGTGTCCACTGCAGTACAGTGCAGTTCCTCCATCAGATCTCTGCATGATGCTGCTGTGGAGCACTTCCTCTTTGATACGAGACCAGCATCAGACACGCTTCAACAGTGAGATCACAACTGAAACAGCTTACTAATACTAAAGCCTTGGCATTCTAAATTCAGTTGAACCAAATTCCCATGGTAAATTCCACCAAAGAGTCTCGGTTTCTGCAGAAATAAAAATCACATACTGTGATCTGCTTGGTATTATGTTAGAAACAGTTTTTTCATAGTTTAATTAAGTCATTTTTTACAGTTATATGTATTGTTTAGGATTAGAGATTTAATTTGACATACTGATTTCAAAGCTGTTAAATCTAATATTCAGCAGATCTTTAAAAGAACATACATTTTTCATTCTTATAATGTTATCATGTTTAGTGTAAAGTTAACTTCGCACTGAACAATGGTCTTTTATTAGACGTTGAAATGATATCTCCTGACAAGCCAGAATGAACGTTTTTATGACGTCTTTTAGACGTCCAGTATTGGTACAGGACGTCCAAAAGACGTCATAAAAAGACGTTATAAAAATTTTCATTCTGGCTTGTCAGGAGATATCATTTCAACGTCTGAAAAATACCATTGTTTAGTGGGTTGTAGTATTTAAAGTGAATAAATTGACTTCAAAGTACTACGACTGCTAAAATTAAAACTGAAAGAAAAAAATAACAGAAAAATAAAAAACACCAAAAATATTGAAAATGACAAAAGCTCAACACATTTTTTAAATTTAATAAAATAAAATTAAAAAACTGAAACCAAATTAAAGCTAATTCCAAATTTGGAAAATTGTTAACATTATATAAATAATAAATAATAATGTTGCATCCTTAGCCACAATAATATAATGCAAATTAATTGATTATTTAATTTAGCGTGTCATAAATAAATTCACAAATCGTTTTTCTATGATGTTCTGATGTTTTCCTATCACACACTGAATAAGTAGGACTGTGTCATCAACCTGCTTGCTGGAATTCACACTTAAACATCTCACTCTTGTCCAACTAAGAGTCCTGAAGGAGGGTCAGAGGTCATGACTGAGCACTGGAGGAAGCCGAAGGGAGTGTTAATATCAGCTGATAGAGAGACAGAGAGGAGCAGAAGTGAAGAGAAAGGAGTGACACACACACACACACTCTCTATGACACAACAGCAGCTCTGTTAAAGAGATTCTCTTCAGAATTGGTTTTGCGGGAAACATGAGGTGCAATAATTGTGTGTGACAAGGACTAGTCTGTTTGAGAGTGTTGTGTGCGAGTGAGGATGCTTGCAGGGATGTAGACTGACAGGAAGACATTGTTTTGGTCAGACGGAAAGTGTTTCTTTGTTTTAAAGCGGAGTGCTACATCTATGCTGCGAGTTCATGACCTGGGAAAAAAAAGAAAACATCCTTGAAAAGAAGGAGTGAGGGTTAGGCATATCTTTAAAATAAAGGAATCAATATGAGATACAGTTTTCGATATTACTTTGAATTAGTTTATATTAGGGGTGGGCATAGATTAATTTTTTTTAAATCTAGATTAATCTAGATTCATTTTGAAATTAATCTAGATTAAAATGGCTCATTAGAGATCTGCTAAAGGCATTCAGAATATGTGTGCTACCTATTATATTTGAGATCTCTGTGTGTCAGTACTGCCATCTTATTATTTATCAACACAATGGCCCAGT
>JAUMHG010000072.1:2376085-2400975 GCA_032359395.1 Enteromius anoplus | reverse complement strand
ATCGTCGGCATAGAGAGATATGTGATGGTCTAATTGGCCTATCTTGGGCGAAAGAATAAGTGGGTTATTTCTAATAGTAGTAGCAAGTGGTTCTATAGCTATGGCAAAAAGCAGGGGTGAGAGTGGGCACCCCTGTCTAGTGCCCCTATGCAATGCGAATTGTGAAGACTTATCGAAATTGGTGAGCACCGAAGCCTTAGGTTTGGCATAAAGCATTTTCACCCAGCACTGCAATAATATAACTCCATAAAATTTAATCGTACGCCTTTTCGGCATCCAGAGATAAGATGGCGACATTTGAGGCAGAATCCTGTTTTGAGTATAAAATGTTCATTAAGCGTCTCACATTAAAGAAGGAAAAGCGCCCAGGGATGAAACCGGTCTGATCAGGATGAATAATTTTTGCTATACATTAATTTAATCTCATTGCAAGAATCTTAGTAAAACTTTTCAGATCTGAATTTAGAAGGGCTATGGGACGATATGGTCCCGGATCTGTTTCATCTTTTCCTTTTTTAAGAATTAGAGAAATATTTGCGTCGTACATTGACTGTGGAAATTCCTGCTTATCAATAGAATGATTAAATAATCTAAGCATCAGAGGAGCAAGTTTTTGAGAATATTTCTTATAAAATTCAATTCCAAAGCCGTCAGGTCCGGCAGCCTTACCATTGGGAAAAGATGCAATGGCTTCGAGTATTTCATTTAATGTTATCTTTGCATTAAGGGCGTCTCGATTTGCTTCATCTAATTTAGGAAGATGTAGTGATTGAAGAAAGTGGGAACTGGGGTTTGTCGTTAGGGTTCCATCCTTTTTCTTAATTTGGTGAATAGCTCTATTAGCTTGAATACTTCTTAATTGACGCGCGAGCAGCCTATCTGGTTTGTCTCCTAGCTCAAATTGCTTTTATTTTATTTTTAATAGCATATTACTAATTTGGTCTGAACATTTTTTATTATACTCTAATTTTAATGCTGCAATCTCTTTGAGAACTTCAGGATCTGCTGAGTCTACATGTAAACGTTCAAGTTGATTAAGACGTGCTTCAATTACTGACAGGCATTTTTTTCTTTCTTTTTTTTAGGCTGGATTCATATGAAATTATGTATCCCCTTAAACCGCCTTAAGTGGCTCCCACAGTGTTGCATCAGATACTTCCCCTGTATCGTTAAACATAAGATACTGGAGCTACAAGGCTTCCTAAGGAGCAACAAGGACACTTATCAGCGGCAGTAAACTTAACCGTCGAGGGAAAAAAATAAAAAATAACAGAAAAAGGAAACCCAAACAAACAGCTCCTCCACTACCCTCAACGCTTAAAATTAACAAAACTAGTGATTTTGAGCATTAGTATGAAGCCAACAGCATTACCCAACATTAGTATGGCAAAATACCGGAACCATAATCCCGCAAAAGGATACATTCAATGTAGTCAAAAGTCTTGGTTATACTAGTGGGCGCGGGTGAACGCATTTGAGGAAGGCAACGGCTTCCTACATCCGAGAGCCCAGGTCACCGCTTAGTATAGCGGCGCATAGACGAGACCATACTCACAGGCTTGACATACTTACAACAATTGAGAAAATTGTCAAATGTAGGTGAGTCAGAAGAAGTCAAGAAGCTTTGGTAATTGCATTGGCAAATGCTTCGGCGTCCTCGACTGAATTGAAGATTCTGTTTTCCGATCCCTGAGTGACAATCAAACGCGCGGGGAACAGTAGTCCATACCTGACACCAGCCTCCTTCAATTTCTTCTTAACTCCATCAAAGTTTCGGCGCTGCGACAAAACCTCCGCTGTCAAATCAGGATATATAGGAGATCCGCATACCCTCAAACTGCAGAGGTGACTGTTTTCTGGACAACCTCAGGATTAATTCTTTCACTGGGTAATGGTGGATTCTTGCTATTAGCATCCGGGGGCGCCCTCCTTTGGCTGGTAGGGGTCCAATGCGATGTGCGCGATCCACTTTTATTCCAGATGGGAAATTTTGGTCTCCCAGGATGGCCGGTATCAACTTCTCCACAAATTCCGTTGGGCGACCATTTTCAACTTTCTCTCGTAGTCCCGCAATTTTAATATTTTGCCGACGGGAGCGACCCTCCAGGTCATCAAGCTTGACGTGTAGGGCTTCATTGGCAGCAACAATATCCTTGCAGAGAGCCTTTAACTCGGAAATGCGACTGTCATACTCAACTCTAGCGCCCTCGAGATCGGAGATACGAGAGTTAGTTTCGGTAAGCGATGCTTGCATTTGCGACAAGGTATTTTCGATGGAGTTAAATCTGTCGTTCATCGACTTATCCATAGCTTGGATAGACGCTTGGATTGCTGCCAAGATTGGGGATAAGGCCGTGGTCTCGTCGTTGATAGTAGTATTAGCTGCTTGTTCAGCCAGTGTTTGCTTCTCCATTGACTGTTCGTCTACATTGGCCGGTTGGTCACATTTCTTCGTTTTAGGTTTCGTCATCTTGACTTCAGGCTTCAAATGATATGGTTTCGTTTTGATTATGATTAAATGAAACTAGTTTTTTCGAGGTTAATGAAGGAGCTCCTCAAAACTACGTCTACTCCATTCGGTGCTCTCCAGCGCCCTCTGGTTTCGGTTTTAACCTAATCAAGATCTTCTATGCATAAAGCTACTATATTTCTCAAATTCTATTTTTTTCTATTGTTATCTGTGAAGTGGCATCGACGATAAATTGTAATACCATTTTATTGCACAGGCATACCTTCATCTCCAGGACGGCATAGCCTGCATCGGCGCTGGCAGATTCCCTTTTGTCATCAGGCCTTCCCGGAGTCATCAGTCGAGAGTTAGTGCTCACTCGCCCGTTCTCTTTCTGCCTGTTCAGACTTTTGGCCCACCGCTCCATGTCTTTGGCAATCTGAAGTCAGACACAACAGGAAGAGATACCTAATTTAAAGGGGCCATATGATGCAATTTCTAGTTTTCCTTTCTCTTTGGAGTGTAACAAGCTGTTGCCTTGTTTGTAATGTGTTTTATTGTCATAGCGCCAGGACACAGCATCACATTAGGGTAAGGGGACTAATATTTCTGCCAAATGCTTAGTGAAGTAAAGCGAGGTATAGTGGCCAGGTGTAGTGCTCATCCAATGTGCACACACACAGCAGTGAGAAGTGAACAACACACACCCGGAGCAGTTGGGCGATCAGTGGGTCTCACCTCAGTCGCGGTATTGAAGGTGGAGGGAGCGCTGGGAATTCACTCCCACCACCCCCAATCCCTGCCGGACCTGGGACTCGAACACACGACCTTTGGGTTACAGGTCCGACTCTCTATCTGTTAGGCCACGACTGCCCCCAGTTAAGGTATTCGCCCATCATATAAACTCTTTAAATCACATCCCTCACATTAATAACCCAGAACATACAAGATGATTCCAAAGCAGTGAGGGTTTCTGTCTGAGGCTGTACCTGCTGTGCCGTCTTGTTCTTGGGCTTGTCCTTCTTGTCCTTGCTGCTGTTGGGAGCACCAGAGGGCGATCCTGCAGCATCTGTGGCGTCATCAGACGTCTGTGACGGGGCAGGAACATAAGTATGTCTTTCCCCGTCCCAGTACATGTACTTCTGCGTGTGGGGATTATAGTAGTACTAGAGGAACATCACAAAACAAACAACAGTAAGTGAGCTTGGATAAGAATTCCTCAAAAGATTCTTCAAAACTAGGGGTGTCCAGTCTGAGTTTAGCTTCAACAATTAAACCCACCTGAACAAGCCAGTCAAGGTATAGAAACAAAATGTTAATGCTGAACATTGCTGCCAGTGTGTTACACATGGCAAATAAATTGAATTTGAACACTTCAGGACATTGGCCCTCCAGTAAAAGGACTGTATACTTCTGCTCAAAACCAATCAAAGGCTGCTACACAAGTTCATTTAAAGCCCAAGACACAATTTTAGCAATCCTATAAGATCACTGAATGTCACACGGTGCGACACGGATCTACTAAACTTGGCTACGACGTGTGTGTAGTCTGTATGATGACAACTATTGATTCGTTACTGTAGAAGGATAAAATGTCATCGGCATGCGTTGGTGGTAAACAGAAGGAGCATGATACAGTAAATCACACTTTAGCAGTCGTGTTTTATATATGTGCTGAAAAAAGCAGGCTTGAGGTAAGTAGTTTTATGTTTTAACGCCATGAAGCGTTGATTGTGTTTAAGGCTGCACTAAAGACTTCATTACTTGTGAATTGGGGTCATAGTAGAGGCCTGTAAGAGGGTCGTAGTAATATCCAGAGCCCTCATCGTACTGGTATGTAGACACGTCAGGATCCGCTGCAGGAAAGAGGACATAAAATCAATGCACCTCACTCATATGAAACCGCATACACAAAGGAATTCATCAGGCCAGCTTACAAACAATAACAACAACTCTAAATAAAATGTCTCAAAAAAAAAAAAAAAAAAAAAAAGTATGTGAATTGATTGGTTGGTTTTCTGCATTAACTGTCTATATTTGTGACTGGTGAATATCACATGACTTTTCATGACCAAACACATTGTTGCTTGATGATCTAAGCGAACGTAATTGGA
Source organism: Enteromius anoplus (assembly GCA_032359395.1). Taxonomy (NCBI): domain Eukaryota; kingdom Metazoa; phylum Chordata; class Actinopteri; order Cypriniformes; family Cyprinidae; genus Enteromius; species Enteromius anoplus. Next base: position 2,396,412 of record JAUMHG010000072.1, on the reverse strand, counting down.
GTTGTCCACCGAGATATTCTGCTCAAATGAAAGAGCAGTACAGTCAGTGTGTGTTCCTTCACACAGCCGTACTTTTACATTGTTTGCTGTGACTATATCCGCCATGAAACCTTCTCATTGACAAACTGTATCTATATATCCAAACAAGGATCTATATTAACTAAAAATTAACTAAACAAATAGAGGCTGTCATTAATCGTTCATCTTCAGAACATAAGTCTTTGTTTCTTTGCACACAAAAAGTATACTTGAAACATCATTTCATTAAGGTTGAACCACTGATGTCACATGGTTTTTTTAATGATGTCCTTACCATATTTTTGGGCCTTAAACATGGTAGTTGTGTTGCTGTCTATGCAGGGTTCTCTCGAATTTCATTAAAACATCTTAATTGGTGTTCTGAAGATGAAGGTCATACAGATGCGCGCTTTGCTTACGGTACTGCTGGCACTCCAGGGCGGTTCCAGGAGTGGCGGGCTGGTTTGGGGTCGCGGGCTGAGGCTTCCCGATGATTTCCACCGGAGCCTTTAAACAAACACACACAGTATATCATTACACTGACAAATAGTGCTTCAGAAAAGCAAATGCTAAACTTAATAGTTCAACTTCTGAATGAACAGGACCCTACCTGCTGGGCTTGTGTGGAGGTTGTAGTGGTGATAATCTGGGTCTGAGATGCGGTGAGAGACAATATGGAGGTAGACCCTGTTTCTCCTGTGATCAAATGCACATTCACACTTACTGCAATACAAGACTCTTGTGCTGACTACAGATGTACGTGAGCTGCGGTTATACCTGTAGAGGCCGCTCCTCCATCAGGAGCACCTAATGCTGTGTGGCTGGTCAGTAGCGCAGACACTGGTCCTTTGAAGGCTTGCGCCTCTGCACGGATAACCTGTACAGCCTCCTGGCCAAACACAGCTGCTGCCGCCCCCTGCTGGTGTACACCGAGATCAACGCTCTGAGCCGCTGCCGAAATCTGGGCCGTCTGGAACAATAACCACACACTGGTCAGCATCTAAACAGGGGTTTAGATCTCAATGTTGTTGTTTTTTTCTATTATATTTTCAATTATTTTTGTAAATTTTTGTAAATTGTCTTTAGGAAAACTTTAGGAAAATTACAAATATTTGGCAAAATTTGGGGGGGGGGGGTCAAAATCATTGACAAACATGGTGACATTTAAAGAGATCCATTTTATTTTTAATTTTTTGGATAAGCTATGTCATGTTTATTTTATGCACACACCATGGATAACATACAACAGATAACAGTCAGAAGTGTAGACGCTGGTCTGGGTTAACAATATAGATTTCTTTGTTTTTGGTGCTCTTTAATGTGTTTCATGTAACTGCTTAATGCTTCAGCTGCAGAAAGGCGTCAATGAAACAGCTCGTAAATAATGTGTTATAACATGACACTGCACTCAATGTACAATGTGATGTCAAACAATTAATTGTGAATAATCATCCAAAATAAACGTTTTTGTTTACATAACATGTATACTGTTTATATGTATTGTTTATATACAGTAAATACACACACATGCAAGTGTATGGAAGAATAAAGTGTTGTTTATATATTAAAAATATTTATATAATATACATTGTTAATTTAAACAGATACATTTAAATGTTTTCTAAATATATACAGTATGTGTGTGCATTTATACAGTGGGATGTGTAAGTTTGGGCAGCCTTATATTCAGGTCTGGGGACTGAGAAGGCCATTGCAGAACGTAGTTCTTGTTCCTCTGCATGAATGCCTTAGTAGATTTTAAGCAGGGTTTAGGGTTGTTGTCTTATTGAATGATCCAAACCCCGGCGCAGCTTCAGCTTTGTCACTGATCTCTGGACACTGGACTCATTTCAGCAGCACAAACAGATTTCTACTCTCCAGCGTGAACGATGGAGGGATTAGGGATTCAACCTTATATGTTTGAGCCTGTATCAGACGAAGATGTCTTTTTTTGTAGAACAACCTGTTGTTCTGAGGTTGCACATCGACTCTTCTGAATGGTAAGCATGGGCGGGTATATTTATATAAGATTTGATTTATATAAGAAGTAGGAAACAATGTTAATCTTTGTTTTCAGGTTGTTTGAGAGTTTTTTTGAGACCCCCATGTTGCTACTCCTCAGAGAATATTCAAAGAGGAGGAAAACGTACAATTAACCCCCTTAAATACTCTTTCTCATAATTGGATCCACTTGTGTATAGAGGTCAGGGGTCACTGAGCTTACCAAGCCAATTTGACTTCCAATAATTAGTTCTAAAGGTTTTGGAATAAATAAAATGACAACAGTGCCCAAATTTATGGTTTAAACAATTATTGCACACTTTCTGTAAATCCTATAAACTTCATTTCACTTCTGAAATATCACTGTTTGTGTCTCCTATAAGATATATTTAACTGAATTTTTTTATTGTAACAACCAACGATTTATACAGGAAAATCTTGAAGATTAACAACGCTGCCCAAACGTACGCATCCCACTGTATATACACACAATAAATATACACAGTACACAAATATATTATGTAAATGTGAACAAAATCTTTTATTTTGGATGCAATTAATCTGATTTAATGTATAACATGTAAACTCTTTATTACAGCCTCATTAAAATGTTTATATTTCAAAAACACTCATGCAAAAACCATTTAAATCTAATTAATGAAAATGATATTAAAACTGCATTATGTGCAATTTAAACAACCCAGTTTGTATTTGAGGGCTAAATATTAAATACAATTTATTTTCATTTTCAGAATTTGGTATAATCGAAAACTTATATTTTGAGTGTTGTCTTAAAAAAATAAATAAATAAACATCAGTACATCTCTACCTGAAATGGCTAGTACTGTCAAAGTCTCTTTAAAACAAGTCATGTGACTCTGCGGCCATCTTTGAAACGTCTCTCGAGCATCCAAGTGCAGCTCAGGAAACATCAAATTCTCCAAAACTGTTCACTAAGCTTATGATTAAATTTCATATATGAAATCAACGGTGTAATAAAGGTTGTTTCTTTTGCTCAAATAGTGTTATAAAAAGCTTATTTCTCAGGCGAGATCAGTCCTAGGTTTGTGTCTCAGAATGCCAAATGTTTCTATAGCAACCAGAACTCCTATACGATTGACATGTCTTGGGTTTTCTATAGTCTTTGGCACAGTGTTGTGGGAATATTCAACAAAGTGATCAAGATGAATATCCAAGTTTGAATAAAACAGTTGCATCTTTTTATGTACATGTGGTAGCTAAGGCATGAATAAACTGACATTAAACTAGTCTGCTGCCACTGTGCACTTTCACTGTAAACCATTCAACATCCTAAAGTAAAATTTTCAGCCAAATTAGTATTTATGTATTTAACCAAGCCTACTTTACCTGAGTGACGGCCCACTGAGCTGCAGCAATAGCTGTACTCGCTACTGTTGCCACACTCACCCGATTCCCATCAGTCAGAAAAACATCACTGAGAGACAGAGAGAAGTCATAAAACTCCACCCCATACATGTACAACATTATCACAGTAATATGGTGTTCTGTCTCTCACTTGTGTGGTTTTACAGCATTTTCCTATTATACAACTATGAACTCAGCCTTACACTGAACTCTTACCGTTTAGAGCCCTTGGCAAACTCCACAGAGATGAGCTTTCCATCGATAGAGAGAGGAGGCTGCAGGGACTGGAGGATCTGAAGCAGCTGTGAAGCTTCCTAAAACACACAATAAAATACCTGTTCGTGTTCACCTTAGTCTTGCACGTACAGTATGTGTTGTAGCCCCGATACAGCCCTGACAGAAGTAGTCTTACCACAATGGTAGTGAGCTGCAGGAACGCAAACCCTCGGTTGAGCTGCGTCTGCTTGTCTTTGATGAGCCGTACATTTGAAGGTGAGAGAGTGGCAAACGGGGCCAGAGCGGACAAAATTACCTCCAGCGTTGTATGGGGTCCCAGATTCCTCAAAATCAGAGCTGAAGAGGATAGATGTGAACACAGTGTCTTAGCACAGATGAAAATGGACCCCCCGAAACTGTGGTCCTTGGTGATTCATAAAATGCAAGTCAATGGCTACCATCATTTTGACAGTCAAACACAAAATGAACACCAATGCCTTCTGATGATATACGGAGGTCATATGTGCAAAATAATCTGCGCAGTCTCAGGCAAAACCCACTCTCTTCCATGAATCAACTAGTTCACATCACTGATTCATTTCCGTAATCATGCAATGACGTCATGTATACCCAAGCACCCAATAATGATGTGAAAAGCAGGCGTTTTCCTTGTCTGAAGCATATCAAGTAAAAAAACATGTCTTTGTTAGCTCATCTTTTCATATCAACCATGAAAAACCATTTAAAAACACAAAAAACAACTCTTATTTGCACAGTTCAGACATCAGGCTCATTGGTCTGTTTCCTCAGTTCAGCGACTGCTGGCGTAACTGGAGCGCTGAATCAGTCAGCATCATAGGATCAGATACGCCAGGAGCTCTTTCCAAGTCATAGTGACTGTCAGCCATGTCAGAAAAAAAGGATTGATTGCATAAATTGTAGTTTAGTGCTGCTCAAGACATCAACTGCTTCAGTCTGATTCAGTGAACTGATTCAACTAGTGCACCAAAAAGAACCTCGAACATCACTCTGGACCATTTGCTCCAGGCTCTGGATTTCAGGTAAGGATTTTGTAAATAATATTCCGTTTTTTTCACAGGTCGATTGTTTCTTTTCAGAAGACCTCAGTATATCACCAGGAGCCATGGGGATATTTTTTATTGCTTGATATGCATTTTGTGAATTATAAAGTCAGAATTACAAGTTACAATTCACAATTTTGACTTTTATTCTCAGAATTCTGAGAAGTTTCTCGCAATTGTGACTTTACAATAAGAAAATAAGACTGACATGTTCTCAGAATTCCCAGTTTATATCTCACAATTCTATTTTCTCAGAATTGTGAGATAAAAGGTTTAGTACCGGGAACTGGCTTCCATAGAGGGTAAGTAAACTAGCAGCAAATTTCAATATTTGGGTGAACTATCCCTATAAATAGGTGTATAACTTACTGTCATTGGCGACCTCGGCAGCCGTGGACGAGGAGCTTAAGTTGATAAGTGGAGCTGCTGTCTGGTATATGGCAGGAAGGGGCAGTAAACCCTGAGCAGAGTCCTTTAATTGCCCCAGAGGTAGCACCAGAGGCAGTTTTAACTCAGCCTCTGAAAACAAAGGACCATATGCACAAGGATTTAGATTTACATTCATTCATTTTGCCATGCTGTCGCAAATAACTGCAAAAAAAAATTAACTTTCGTTTAAACCTGATTTTGGAACTCCACATTTGAAACATTTTTCTCTTCGTTTGAAGTTCTGCACACCACACTGTCAGTCAAAACAGATGTTTGGGAAAACAATTTAAATAAATGTCATTCATGCCATTCCAAATCCATGAGACTAATAAATCTGTTAAGACAGCTTCCCTTTAAAAAAGTCTTAACTAACTTTTTGGAAGTTTAAGAACAAAAATCTCTCATGTTTCTATAAAAATCTCTCTATATGGGTTTGGCACAACATGATGGCAAATAATGAGAGAACTCTTCTTTTAAAGGCACAATTATGCAATGACTAAATAAATTGAAATAAAAAGCATTAGCAAAGTTACCTTATTGCAGAGCCAGTCTTCGTTAGCACGGGGCTTTGGGTCACTGTAATGCATAGACACACGCTGTCCCAAAATAGTGAGCACTCTCTGAAAGTGAGACACAGGAAGAGAAGGGACAAAAGAGGGTAAATATCATTTTCAGGGTGAAATTGGCACACTTGAGACCTCATCTCACACAAGAGGGGAGGAGAAGACTGGATAAAAGAGAGAGAGGAAGACAGATATCACCATCAGCTTGAGAGAACTCAGAAAGACGCGCCGGCCTGTGTGTGAGAGAGTGTGTGTGGACACCCTCTCCGGCCAGAAGCCTCAACCTCCCCCATTCAGGGGAACAATAACATGTCACGCTCACTCCTGCCCACCCTGAAACCCACAGTAAGCCACAAATAAAACATCGAGACAGAAGTTTCACAAAAGCAAACTCATACAGCGATGACAGGACATGTAGAATAAAGACCTGCATATATTATTAAACCTGAGCCAAAAATAAAACCTCGAGGAGCTCAATGCTTAAAAATAAATGACAACTTCCCTCATTCAAGCTGTACTTAACGTCAGCATTAAAGAGATAATTCTCCCAAAAATTAAAAAATAACAGCTGTTATTTTACTCACCCTCAGGCCATCGAAGGTCTAGGTGACTTTATTTCTTCAGTAAAATGTAGCTGTATTCACTAAAAAGATCCACTTCAGAAAACAATTATTTGTTTGTGAACAAACTCAGGCTCTGGATTACAGATTATAAAGTTGTAAATAGTTCAGTTTCTTGCACAGATCAGTTGCTTCGCTTCATAGGACCTCAATATATTGGCAGGAGACATGTTTTCTTCACTCTTAGGCATTGACTTCATCATAAAGGACCCGTTTCAGCTTAAAATCTTCTTTTATTTTCTAATGAAGAAAAAAAGTCACCTGCATCTTGGATGGCCTGAGACTGAATACAATAACAACAAACTGTCCTTTTGGAAGAAGTATCCCTTTAATTAAGCATCCTTAACGCAACTAAAGACTTAAAGAAAACCAACATCTATCCAACCACCTGATTTAAGCACCTGATATATTGAGACAAACAGCATGACCCTGTACTTGTGTACATAAAACATGTATGCTTACATATTGTTTCATGTTCAATTATCTGCTATATAGCACCCCATCATTCTCAACTCATACAAAAAAAAAACCCCAAAACATTTTCCCAGCATTGTTAGGATCAGTTTCTTGGCTAATAGCTCAAAGTTTGTCATTTCAAATCCCACTCAGACTACAGACCAACCACAGTCCATTCACAAACGTCTTCATCATGCTACACACAGATATGGCAAGCTATGCCTGAAACAGAAATCTGGCTGCTAGACCAGGAACGACAACATGAAACAATTTTTTTTTTTTTTTTTTTTTTTTAATAAAGGTACTGGTCTGCTACTTCCCATAAAAGAATAGTTGATCCAAATCTGGCATTAACAACAGGAACACTAGATATCCATGTTCTTTTCATGTGGTTTTAAACATGAAATAATTGATGCTCGTTCATCTTTTCGAAGTCTAGATTTCCCCAAAACGAAACAAAGGCATCATTTAGACCAGATTATATTCCGCACGATCTATTATTGTGGCATTGTCAGCTCAAAAACAAAATTGTGGTTTCCATGACTGTCAATCAAACTCTTCCTGTCCAAGCGGGTGGTTCTTAGTCAGAATAAGCTAAAAGCACGTCAGCAAGGAGGTTCACTTCAGGTATGTTGAGAGGAATGGCCTTGTGATGAGTGTACCTTATAAGTACACTTAGAAAAATAAATACCTTTCCAAATAACTATGTCTACCATGGTCTCACATTATTCATAATTTATTCCTAGCTATCGTGTAAAGTGGTATTAAGTATACCGGACAGCTAATCTAAGGACTCACTGGTAATAATTAATCATTTAATTAGTGTTAGCGGAACACTTCATTTTCATGCTGTTAGAACTCATTTTGGAGCCGTTGTGGATTCAACTAGATAGAAATGAAATATAGGGCAGGTCTCACACTAGGATCTTACAGCTGCCAAGAGACACTGCGGCGCATGACTGAAAAAGAGAGATAAGCACACACAAACTGAGCTTTCAGGGAACGCTGCAGAATTTATCCTGAACTTGGGCAGTTCCAGAAAACACCCAGCTAGTAGCGGTGTCCAATACTTGCGCTAGACAGACCTCATTATTAGGAGATGGCGAAATCTGTGAAATCATAAGGAATCCAGGCGTAAAGGGTATATTATATCCATACACGTGTGGACTTGTAGTGTGTATGCGTGTGTGCAGTGTGAAGTGACCTGGTTGGTCTCCATCCAGCAGCTGGCCTCCTGCAAGTGATTAAACTCGACGAAGGCGAATCCTCTGCTCTGACCTGGAGACACAGCCGTCGCCGGGCCACAATGACAGAACAACAACAACGCAGTGAGGGGTTAGTGTTTTCATATCGAGAGAGAGGGAGAAAGAAAGAGACAAAGAGATATAGCTGTATTCTAACCAATCATCACACTGCTACCTTTAAACTGTCCCTCCGCTGTTTACACCAGCCAATTTAACATTAATTGCACAAGACAATTATTGGAAAATGCGGGTAAATGAAATAATGAACCGTCTCATGAATTACCAGCAAAATCTTACATCTAAGGACCATTTACACTAGGCTTCAAACGTCATGTGAAGGAAGTCTTTCGGTAAATTGTAAAATATTACAATTTAAAATAATTGATACATTTAAAAATATGCTAAGCTATTATAAAATTGTTAGCATCATTATGCCATCATTCCAATACTCAAGAGTTGCTGCTAAAGAAATATTTATTATCATTGTTGTGCAGAATAAGATTTTTGTTGAAATCACTGTACATTTTGCCAGAATTTTTCGATTATTAAAAAAACAAAAAAAACAAACAACAGAATGCATATATGCATGCATGTATATGTAAATGTATATATACAAACACACACACTTAAGCAGCTTTTGGGATTGTAGTTTTTTTTTTTAACATTTTGACACTGCCTGATCTAGCATACAATCTAACTTACTATACCTCTAATCTCATTTTGAGTATAGGTTTAAACACAACAGGTTGATACCTGAAATGCCAAAGTATTGAGTTTTTATTGTGTAGGTCTCTGGCCAACCTCCTCACACTGGATTAAGCACAAAGCTCTTAGAAATACACATTCAAAACAGTCATACTGAAACAAAACATAAGAAAAAAAAATATTAAATGGGAAACATCACCATTTTAATTCAAATTAAACTGACTAATCTTGAAGCTGTGGTCTATAGCTATTCCGCATGCCTTCAATAGTTTTCCTTAAACTTTCATCTTCTACCATAATACGTTCATGCCACTGACACATAAATGGGGTGGAAAAAATAAGGAAACACCTGATAATGCATCAATATCAAGGATCTATATACACTGTTAGCCTTTGAACGGCTTCAGTTTTTGGAATGCTGTCATACAAGTCCACAACCGTGTGGGGAATAGCAACACTCAAGAAGATTATATTGCTCTTTGAGGTGTAAAGGAGAGGGAAGCGTTTTGCAGAATATCTCATAAAGAAGATATGTACTGTGATATTACCATCTGGTAATTAGCAAAATCATGGAAGGTGTTCCAACTCAATCCGCTGTTTAAAAAGTCATTCTCAGTTGTATCACTGCAGGTGTTTTCACCACAGGGTATGGCAACAGTGTTTTCCCCTTAGGGGCCCTGGTCTTCTCCTATGTAAGTAGTTGATTTAGCACATTGATTTGATGTGATTATGAAAAGATAATGCAATCAAATTATTAACACAACCTGTCCTGCCCAGACCTATATGTATTTCTGGTACGAGGATGACAGGACGATGAATGACTAGATGACGTAAACTATGAGAATGCGGTTATGTGCCCATGAAATTTAAGATATGAGGTAAAAATGCCTTGTATGGGTTTCTGTCATATTTACACTGCCCCCAAAAGTTTGCTATAAGCAAGATATCAGCAAAAATCCTTCTCCTTTTTGGGTGCAAATACTGTACATTAAAGTAACTTTTCATTTTGATTGCATCATATCTACATGTCAGAGTTGAGCTGCTGTGGGATCAACTGGAATCAGTGTGAAACATCTTTGGGGAATCCTTCAGGAGGCTTGGAGTAATATATCAATGTTTGAATAAACTGACAGCAAGGATGCCCAGATTATGCAAAGCTGTAAAATAGTATTTTCTATGTATAAACTGTTTATGTAATAAAATATGTTTTCATAGTTTGTGTTTTCCTTTATCAGTGTAAAATCAGTTTAAACCCCCCACTTTTCTAGGGCATTTTCAAACCTTTTGGAGGGCAGGGTTTATCAATGTAGCAATATCCCACAAGTGCTGTTTTTCTTAAATATTCCCTTGATCGCAAATGTGATATTCAATGATCAGAAGCAGCTTTATTTCTAAGTCTGTTTACATGCACAAGGAACTCGTCTTGGTATCAGGAGCGTTCTGTACAGAAAGTTGAAAGCTGAATTAGATAGTTTTAGGTATAATAAGTTCTATGCTGAATCTAAATATTTCTAAAACTACATTTTTATTAAGTTTATTCAGGTCTTTTCTAATTTAACACAATACTGACTTTACATGATCTTTTAGGGGAAATGTTTTTTGCCCAAACTGAAGTGTGATTGACTGGCAGCATATAATGTACATTTACATTTTAAATAGCTTGATGGCCCTAATAAGGTATCTATTGAAGTCATCAGACATAATGGCTGCTTGCCTAGAGCCTCATGGCAAGGTGGCCGCCACTCAGGAGTCTTTTGGCAAAATGGCCACAGTTCCAGAGTCTCATCATATCTCAACTGACTTTCCAGAGTCTCCTCAGGTCTCAGCTAATTGTAGAGAACCTCACATGACCACATGACCGCCATCCTGTGTCAAGCCTGCCACGCCTGAGTCCCTGGCCAAGATGGCTACCAACCCAGAACCATTGAACAAGATGGCCATGATTCCCATATTTAGCTTTTCCTTTATGGATTAGAAATTTTTTTATTGCCATTCTCAAAGCATCTCGTACTCTTGAAACAAATTAACCTGACTTGCTTTGGTAGATGTGCAATTAGATGACCAGAAATAAACTAAAAACCTTTTAAATGGTGTTTGCATTATTTTGTCCACCCTTTTACCTGAGGATACAAAATTCCAAAAACTCAAAGAAAAAGCCAGAAATTGCTCAAGTAATGGTCAGCCTCACATGTCTTCTCAACACAGATATTGCAAAATACTTACACAATGTAAGGCTCAAGATCTTCCCCAGACTTCGGGACAAGAGCAATCAAAGTGAGATGAGGGATAAGCCTGGCAGGACTTGTGAAACAAATAGTTGGGTTTGTGCTTGTGTGCCAGTGTTTCTGTAATTCCCATGCTTGTGGATGTATTGGGAGTGTTCACGTGAATATTGTCTGATTAAAAAAAATAGTCTGACAAGGGGGATGGTAAGAAAATAGTAACACACAATAGAGAACAGGAAATAATCAGTGATGGCTTAAACAAAAATACGAAACCTGAAGGTTTCCAAGCATCAGCGCTTAACAGCATATTTACTCAAATCAACTACGCCAGGAGGAAAGTGAGAAAGAAGAGAGAGGCTGTATTGAAATAACACACTGAACTAGACGGACGCAAGAGTGAGTTATGGCTTGTTCTGAAAGTGGAAGAGAGACTTAGAGGTCAGTCTGGGGTACAAGAAGCCCCCTGAGTAGAGCTTTCTTACCTGAAGACTTGTTCCTCATGAGGCGAACCTCTCTGGGCTGGATCCCTTGCTCCTGCAGTCGAGCTCTAATCTAAAAATCAAACACCAGCACTTAACCTCAAAGCAGGACCTCAAATAAAATAAAACTGGGCAAAATATGTATGCTAACGGAACGGAACAGATTTGGAAAAATGTAGCATTAAATAATTTGCACTTCAATGGATCCTCACCAATAAATGGGTGCCATCAGAATGAGATTCAAAATGACTAAATAAAAACACAATAACCCACACCACTCCAGTCTTCCGGTTAACGTCTAGTGAAAGTGAGATGGTGCTTGATCTGTGCATATTTCTCTCCTCATTTCTTTCTTAAAAACATGCAGCTTTTTACTTATGTAACGCCAAGCCGGCAGAGGGAGCTCTCCAGGGTCTTTAGTACCCAAGCTCCTGTGAATACGGAACTTGGGCCTGGATCTAAAGACAGATTGCGAGTGTGTTGGACCCACCACTAATGTCAGTACAAGTGGCTGACATTCCAGTGGTCCTGACATGAACACAGCTAGCATCCTTAGGTGGTATGTAACGCCTAGCCAGCAGAGGGAGCTCTTACCACTGCACTGACTGTTACAGTTCCTTCTGCTTCCTCTCTGGTGACCGCCTGCTTATTTATCCTGTTTTCTTGCCATTGCCTTGCCTTGTTTTTATTGTCTTGTTTCATTTGTTACCCTAGACTTTTACCTGTGTTTTCGGGAATGTTTTGCTGCCTGCCCTGACCATTGCTTGCATACTTTATTACGATTCTGTTTCACCTTGGATATCACGGTTTGCTGGTATTTGGACCTTGTATTGCATTGTAAATAAAGCTGCATTTGGATCTTCAGCGCTTGTCTGAGTCTGGCCCTCCGTTACAACTTAACAATATGTTAATTGAAGGACTGGAGTGGTGTGGATTACTTGTGGAATATTGTAATATTTGGACTCCCATTCTGACTGTTCCCATTCACTGCAGAGGCTACATTGGTGAGCAAGTGATAAAATGTTATTGCCGATATGACTACAAACTATACTCTCAATCCAGCAGATGCCGATGCATATTATATATCTTTTCAGGCGCGGCGTAAAATCATTGCATTTGCTGCACCCAAGGTCCAGCAGCAAAGTTTCTTGATTATTCCCCTGGAATGAGAGTATAGTTCCTAGCCATATTAGCCTAGGATGATTGGTTTCAAAAACTGTAAAACTCAACTGTTTAGACAATTTCGAAAATAAGTGGAGTGTTCCTATACATTTCTACAAAACTGTTCCAATTAAGAAACAAATTCATCAACATCTTAAATTGCCTGAGGCAGAGTGCAATTTCAGCATTTTTCCCAAAACAAACCTTTCAACTCTGTAATTTGTAGCATGATGTGTATTTCATGGAAAATGTCAACTTTTCCCACAGTTTTTAAAAACTATTGACTTGTTTGGAATGCAAGTCTACAGTGCAAACAAACACCACTATTTTCTTTTACAAAGTGAATGCAGTTCCAGTTTTGTTTTCTGTTGTAACCGTATGCCACAGGTATTAACTGAAATGGCTAATGTGTTCATATCAAGAAAAAAAAAACGAAGACAAACCTCATTAACAGTTGCATTTGGCGGGAGCATTCTCAGCATGACAATGTTGCTGGGTTTTTGGAGCTGCTCTGTATCAGACCTGTAGTCCTGGTCACGGGATTCTGGCTCCTCCTGGCTCATTTCCAGAGCATGATGAAACCTTCCATCTCTTATTTTGTCCCTACCTAGTTGCGATTCGTCAGGAAACCCCTAAATCAGGAATCCTAGGTATAAGTATTACTCCTCTAAAGTACTTCTTAATAACAAAGAGAAATGTTTAGGTATGATCAAATGTTAATACAGTAAACGATATAAGGCAAGTAAAGGAAATTAAGCTTTAATGATTGTAAGCTCATGATTCATAGAGAACAAAAACCGTTCTGAAGAGATAAATGTACCAACTTGTTTGTGTGCAGAATGTCTGATATGTTTGTCTTCTGCACTGTATTCGCCCTGAGAGTTGTGCCGCACTCTAACTCTGCCCCAGGTGTTGTCCTCATTTTTTTCACCTTCATCTGGGTTTTTTTCATCCAGATAGACCTTCTGTCCTGATCTAAATGTCTGCATATTTTTCCTGTGTGCATTAATCTCTGGCTCAGACTCATAATCTTTATCCTCTTGCTCGAATCTTGAGTGCATATTCTCATTTGGGAGACTTTGGAGGAGACTTTTTCCAAGTTGACTGTTTTCGGATCCATGGTTTCCCTTTTGTCTGAATCCAGGTCGGTTATTCGAGAAGATGCCGGAGGCCAAGTCTCTCATGCCTTCAAAAGTACCATCAAGCTCGTGCTGTCTTACATTTGTTAAACTGCTATTCAGTCTATTTTCTTGCCCATAGCCGCGGTAGTCCATGTCCCTATAGTCATGATCTTCAGACTCTTTCCCATAGCGGCCCATGCGATCACCACGACCGCCCCTATGACACCATGAAAGAGAAAGATCATTCAGTTAACTGAAAATGTACTCATCCCCCAGCTATCTAAGATGTTTCCTCATTAGAACAAATTTGGAGGAATGTTGCATTACATTATTTGCTCAGCAATGGATTTTTTAAATACAAATACACAGGTTTTTAATTCATAAGACATTAATTGATAGACTGGAGAGGTGTGGATTGCTGTCATGTTTTTTCAGTTGTTTGGACTCTCATTCTGACAGCACCCATTCACTACAAAGCATTCATTGGTAAACAAGTAATGTAATGTTAAATTTGTCTTAATCTGTTCCGTAAAGAAACAAATTCATCTCAACCTTGAATGATCTGAAGGCAAGTACAATCAACAATCTTGCTCCAGTCAAGAACCAAGCACATGCAATCATGTAATGTCAGTGTGGTAGATAAAATATTTAAACTAAGCAGTGACAGATACGTTCTGCAGTGTGAAGTGGCACTTTTTTTCTAAAACTAATTCGATCAATATCCTTCTACTTCTTAGTTATTATAGATGCACCATACATCCCTCCTACTGGCTTTTTAGTCAGTTATTGGCTGACACTAAATTACGCTGAATGTGAGTCTTGTGTCGTGTCAAAAGCAAACAGAAATTACAATCCCTAGTGCTATCTTGACTACACTGGATACAGTACAGTTCATTCAATACAGTTCAATCAGTTTCTGACACAGTCCACACGCTTGAGTTTGTCATCATTATTTGTTGAAAGACGAAGCACAACTAGGTTAGATCATCGCATCACAAACTGTAAGTAAATGTTTTTATAATGCTTTGTTTAGAACTTATCATGTTGTCAAAGCACTCACATGAAACAGCAAGGGGGCATTAATACCATTTCCTATGCGATGAGGTTAGCCAATCATAACAGTGGCCGACTACTTGAAGACTTAAAAGGACCTGCCTGCCTCTTAAAAACAGATCACTTTTTCCACATATTTATTTGCTTTTTTTGTGCAAACACCTAAACGTAAGTAAACCTCGAGGAACATATTAAACCAATAATAAAGTTCATATCATGACCCCTTCAACTACTTTTTAGGTCTATGTAGTTACACACCAAAAATCTTTAGTACAATTTAAAAAAGTTCATGTTTCAGTTTTAACAGCATGACGTTATGTACTAAGGTCAAAACAAATATGCACATATCCATCCAGTTGTTAAATGCAAATTCATATTAAAAAGAGAGGGTAATACTGCAGGCCGATGGACTCTTGACCTACCTCCTCTCATGATCCATGCTTCAGTGCAAGTCGACAGAAACGCCCACTTTTCCCTCTGCCTGCTTCATTTAGAGCTGTTGACAAAATATGTATTGATTAACCTTCACATTTGTAAAAAAAGAAGAAAAAAAAAGCCTAAACACAGATTTTTACTCAAGCAAAAGGGCAGGACGGAAAGTAGCGTGAGCTGTGTGCAATGCAATGGATTGGTTTAAGCCAAAAACTCATTTGCATATAATTTCTTAAACGCCATTTGGAAAAACTAAAAAGGGGTGTAAAATGCGCTGTCAGATTTGATACCCAGTAGTTTCTGCAGGGTTGTTCAGTCCTGCAGATGCTTAACTGAGCCAGACACTAATCTATAGAAAGGCATAGCTAAATACATACACAACAACCGTCAATGAAAGTTATATACCTGTGTGCCCCAAATAAATTGCATTTGCAATTGTACAGTATTTCGCAGCTGCGTACATGCCAGCCAGTGGTCAATGCAGAGGGCACGAGCTCCTCGCTCGCGACCGCCCACAGAACACCGTAATAAACATTTAGACACGACTAACTTTCAGAAATATTGTATTTTAATCGCATAATGATGACAGCATGAAGTCACTCACCTCTGTTACAACCAGCAGCGTCACAAGCGTTGAAACTGATACAGTGTATATGTATGACGCCCCACAGCAGAGCTCAGTGTAAGATGGCCTCAGTCCGGGAGGCGGGGACACAACTCTCCAGCTCATTGGCTTAAAACACACAGGCATGCAAACGCACAGAAATGTGTTTTAGCTAAGGTAACCATTACTAGTAACGAACATGTTCTATACAGTAGACAACTGATGCAAGAGTCATTTTGAAAAATGCAAGATTATCATTAGGGTTGGACAAAACTGTGTACACCTGGGAAATAGAAGATATTTCTTTATTGGGTGATTTTGTACATATTCATGATTGTACAGACGAGCTCTTAAAACACCAAAAGCCTGTTAAAGTTACATCATCTCGTACTTAAAGAAACAGAAACCTTTCCAGTGTAAGTTAAATATTAAATAGATATTATATTTAAACTGGTAGTAAATATTGGTCCAGACTGCAGAGATGTTTTCAGTTTGACTTCTGTCACATAATTAGAACCAAACTTTGTGCTATATATCTGAAAATGAATGTATATGGGCGATTCTATATCTGTGGGTACATTTGGTGTCTGAAGTCTGTTAGCGTCAAACTTTGTTACCAAGGTAGAGAATTGACAGTTTGGTGTAAAGCTGCTTTGTAATGATTTGTATCACGAAAAGCGCTATCCAAATAAATTTGAGTAGAATCGAATTGAACAGTTCTATTTAATTTTTCCAAAAACTCCATTTGCCTGCATAAACACTAATAAAACATGACACTAATGAAAACTTAATTAAAAGACCTTTAAACAACCAAATGTAAGATTACTAATAAATGCTGTTTTCCTTTTGATATTGTGGTAACAGAGTTGATGTTTTACAAAATAACTTGTTTATAACGTGTTTTTAGATTCAATTTTTTTTATCATACTTTTCAGTGCTTCGGATCTTATCAGAGAGTGAAAGTGTAACTCACACAATTCTGAGAGATAATTCCACCAATTTAAAGGCAAAATATGGTATAGTAACAGAGTTGACGCAAGGTTTAAATAACTATTTATTTAGGGCTTTTTTAACTAAAATGAATTAAATGTTGCCAAAAGAAAAACACTATAAAAGATTTTGATTGCATATTGATACATGATGGAAGAAATACACTGACTAATTCAGGCAACACAAAATCGTGATTATCGATTGTAATTCATAACAATTGGCAAAGATTAATTGTACATTAATTAATTTAAATAGCTAATTAAAAAATATGAACATTTGAAAAAAAATCTGGAAAAATAATGACTCCAAATGTGCCTGCAATTATAGAATCACCCATAAGTGTATATTCAAGTGCAAAATATATGTACAAAAAAGTATAAATAGAAGATAAAAATATAAAGACTGCAAATGTGGGTATCTGGACAGGCTACTATACTTAGCTCCAAACACACCTGGACCAGCTAGTTAGGATCTTGAGGAGCACTTGATTACACACAGCAGAAGCTGGGCTGGAACTGGACTCTGCAGGTAGGTTCATCTCCAGGAACAGGACCTCTGCTGTAGCGTGTCCAATTTATCGTCACACGTTATGGAAAAGCTCCCAAGCGCCCTCTTGTGCCCTTTTGCTGAGCTTCACAGCATTCAGGACTGAAGTGTGGACTTGGGAGATCTGATTTACAAACCCCTTTTGGCTATGTTCATATTCTTTGAGAAGTATGCAGTACTCAGTATTTTGTATGCCAACTACTAAAGCCCTACAGCATGCATTTCCGAAAATGTGCAATACAGAACAAAGCACAGAATACTGTATTCCAGTTGACCCTATATTTCTAATGCGAGGAATGAAGAAAGAAAATATGACAATGTGGTGCTATTGACATGAATAGATCATAGACCTAATCTAGCAGTTGCGATTGTAATAAAAAGTGCGTAACATATAAATGTTAATTATTACTTTGTGATTTAAAAAGTATGTTCAATTTAGTATGACTATAATCCAGGCATACAACTTGCGTTCATCATTACTGGAAATATTAGTTCATCCATCTATGTACTTTTCAAATTCAGACTACTTCAACATGCAGCCATAGTGGCATTACATGGCAGCAATATAGCATACTACTGTATCACTCACTATATAGTGTACAGTGCACTGCAGTATTAAATAAGTAGTACCACTTTTGGAAACACAAGCAAAAAAAAAAAGAAGACTTTCCAAATCTGATTTTCTTTCAGTTTTATTTCTAAATGCAAATGATTAAAAAAAACTGTATGCTTTAAATAAATCAGTATCACTAAATGGTTTAGATCCCTAATGTACAGCCCAGAATCCTTTGAGACATCAGCTATAAAAAAGGAAAAAGCCTGAAGTGGGAGGTTAAACACAATACAGCCCACTTCGGTGTTCAGTGTGTGCTTCAGTCGAGCACAGAATAATCAAACAGAATAAAGCCGGGCAGATACAATGAAGAGTTGGCGACCTGAAGACGGACATGCACTCATTTGACACAAACATTCATATTCTTACATATACAAACATACATACATACAATTGGTCCAATGCACGAAACAGTCGCTGGAGGCAGGACGCATATTAAAGACCTTTCTTGTTCGGGACTAAAGAGTGGGAGGAGGAGAATAACATAAAATATCCTAGGTATGGAGTCCGTTTAGCAATTTTATCTCTTTTGTTTTTTTGCTTGATGTGACCAGAAAACTCTTAAGCCCAAACTTTGTGATGACGGGAAATGACGTCATCTTGTTCCCAACTTGTTTCTGAAGTCTTTCCGTTGGTCTCTCGTGGTTTGTCTGACATGATGTCCCAGTATGAGTCTGATACGCCGACTGTACTAGGACATGAATGCCAGGCTCGTCCCATCATCCCTCCCTCCCTGCTCCGAAGTCTCCTGGGCTGTTGACTGACATCCTCTCTTCTACAGGTTTCTATAACAGCAGACAGCCAGACTTCTTGCCTCGTTTCTTCGCTTGCAGCGCAGCCCTGGTGGCCATCTCAAACACCTCTCTCACGCCGTCTTTTGTCTTGGCTGAGCATTCTAAATAACCAAAGGCATTGATTCGGTTGGCCATGTCTCGTCCCTCCTCTGGCTTCACAGGCTCCTGAGTGAAGAACATTACAAGCAAGTGACTACCCAGTATCAAAGCAATACTTTAAAAAACATTATTCTTGATTTTTTTTAGTTTTTTTTACATTTTTTTGAAAGTTTTTGCAAATAGACTCTTTATGTTCTCGGCAGTGAATGGGTTAGAGGAAGCCAGGGCCGGGTTCGGACAGATATTTAGAAAGGATGCTCGGGAGTTTGGGTCGGGCTCGGTCACATCAACGCGAATTGGCGCCTGTGTTATCACGGTGGTTTTTGCCCCGTGTGGGCTAATGCTCTCATCTGTTGACGTTTCCGAACCCCTTCCTACAGTTGCTTAATAAAAGCGGGCTTTCCAAACAAAAAAGCGCATGTGTCATTAGTATGAAAAAAAAATTTGATTTTAACTGTGTCGGGCTGGGATCGGGCTCGGACATAAATATCTTAATGCCTGTCGGGCTCGGGTCGGGTTCGGTTATTGCTGTGTCGGACGCGGGCCGGGGTCGGACAGAAAAATGCGGCCCGATCTGCACACTAGAATGGGTGTCATCAGAATGAGAGCTGATAAAAGCAGCAAAAGAATCCACATTTCTCCAGTCTATCAATTAGCATCTTGTTAAGTAAAAAGTGTGATTATTTTTTACTAATCATATCGCAATCGCGATGTCAGCCTTTGTGATTATATTAAATAAATATATGTATTAGTGGACGTAACAAGACATTCATTCTTGCTCACAACAGACGCGAAAGAAGCGGTAAGCGCGAGTCATTTACATGTTAAGACAATGGAAAGACGCAATTCGACATTCTGCAGCAGGATTCACACAAATTAAGCGGAGCGTTAAACACGCCGGCTTTACACTGCACGCATAAACAGCGTGTATTCAGAACAGGAGCGCGCGCCGATTGAGCTTTCATTCTGGCAGCTTGTACTGCAGGCTATAGACAAGCATCTTTCGGTCTTATTTTCCAGCGTTCTTCGCGTTCTACTACGTGCTGTTGCGCCACCCCTGCGTGAAAGCTCTCATCCGTTAACATGGGTGCCAGAAAAAAATATGCGCTGCTGACGCGTGCAGTGTGAAACCGGTGTAAACTCGACAAGTTCAAGCGTCCAACTACACGCGAATAGCGAGATATATTCGCCCAAGTCTCCTCAGGTGTGAACGCACTTTTAACAGAGAGATTTGAGAAATTGATTGGCCCACTGGACAAGAGATACCAAAAGAAATATACTAAGTAAATGTTACATCCTGCTAAAATGTTTTGGGACAACATGTACAAATATTAAAATGGGTATTTGTTTTATTCATCTGTACTTTTGACTTTTTAATTTAATTCAGTAATGAAATTAGGTTACTGTTGTTTCATTTTGTACAATTTAGTTTTAATTTGTTGTTGCTAGATTGCACTGTATACTGTATCTCAGTTGAGAAATACAGATTT
>JAUMHG010000072.1:2329470-2350727 GCA_032359395.1 Enteromius anoplus | reverse complement strand
CTGAGCGTCCGTGGGCGGGACATAATCGCAGCGTTTATCCAATGACCGTCTAGTTTCAAAGCACTGAAAAAAAACGTCCGAACACTAATAAATTTGAATTGAATTGAATTGAATGTTTTCTGTGTAATATCTTTGTCCAATCACCAAACCACGCTCACGGTGAGTCATTGACACATTGAGACAAACAACGTGGCCTCTAGACATGTTTTACAACTACTAAAGCCTCTTAAAAACCAGCTGTTAAAAAATATTGCGCATAAAAAGAATGTGTGATATATGAATGGCTCGAGTCTACCTCAGATAATCTCAAAAAGTGGTGCTTGTATGCCGTCAGAACCCGGAAGTAATTTGCTTTCCTCTGTGGTTCTCTGGTTATCAGTAAAATAAAGACTGCTGCACATTTTACCGGTAACAAAACCTTGTGAGTCTCTAAATAATGCTATTTTCTTTAAACTACATCAAAACCCTTGTCAGACCAACAGAATAACCCAAAATGTTGTCCCAACTAGTTAAACACTGTTGTCTGAACAAAGAATTTTATGTTCAGGCTTCATGAGTTCCCAGCATGCATTGCAGCATAAATAAATTATGCAGTTACTGTTATAGGATTATTCTTTTTCTGTTTTCTGACTTTATTTAAACTTATTTGTTGTTTTATCATTGTTTTTAGTTATTTGTTGTACTGTGATGTAAAGAGATAATTTTCTTTTATATTTGTTGGTTGTCACCATCAGTGTTGGGGGTAACGCATTACAAGTGTCACAAGCCGTGCCTCCATGGCTATTTCCAACAGTCAGCAGCGGGAACCTTCGGCAGAATACTAAGGTTCCTACCCGGACTCTTTTACTCCACGTACCTTGACCTTCTTCCGCCACAAGGTGTTGGCCATTATCAGGCCTATATAAACACTGACTATACGCTTGTACTTCGCAAAGTTATGAGTTGCCCCTCAGTTATCTCTGAGCATTTTTTCCTGTTGTTTTCCCTGGTTTATCGTTGGATTGTTTATTGGACTATTGAATCTTGCTGCCTGCCCTGACCTTTTCCATGGAATACCGTTTACTCTCTTTGATTGCCCCTACTGATTCTGTCTGCCTGTGATTTGACTACTCCCTGCATGACTACGATTTAAATAAAACGCTGCTAATGGATCCAACTGACCAGAGTGAAAAGTCACAACAAGTAATGTGAGTTACATAATAATAGTACTGTTTCCAAGTAAACAGTAAAGTAACACATTACTTTTTAACTTTAGAATAATATAACTGAGTTACTTTTTCAAAAAAGTAATGCCATTTACTTTGTTTTCTTATTTATTGACTGACAAGTCTCCTGACTCTTGACTCACACTCCTGTGCGGTGTGTGAATACAGTGTAGTTCAAGACTAAAAACATTTCATCATTAATTAATCACTTATAAATGACTTACAAGTATCCGCTATTCTAAAGTGTTACCTTATTTTTTCTTCAGCATGAGGTTTATTCGTGACACTTTTTGGTGTAAAAGAGCTTTTACATTTGCTATAAATAGAGCTTCTTATAATGAAAACAAACACTTAAGCTCTGCCTATATTTAAAAAGTAATGTGAAAGTAACATAATGCATTACTTTCCATTAAAAGTAACATAATTAGTTACCTTTTTAGGGAGTAACGCAATAGTGTAATGCATTACTTTTAAAATTAACTTTCCCCAACACTGGTTCTTGAGGTTAGTGCAACAGTTTTTCAAGAAACAGGAAAAAAATATATTACATCAACATTCAAAATAATAAAGTGTGTTCGCTGATCAGAAAAGAGAGATCTGACATTTACTCAGTGTAAACTCATGGGTTAAGTGAACAACTTGGTCGAAAGTTGAATACATTTTTAAAAAAGTTGTGCAGCCTTGAGTGGCCTTGAAATTTAAAGTTAAGTCATTTTTTTTTATTTTTTACAGTGTGTGCTAAACCGAACTTGAGGATACTTTGCCGTTCTACAACATGAACTATTCACATTTTCATGTGATTTCAAAACTGCTTCAAAACTCATGTTTTGAGGTGTGCGCAGTTTGAAGACAGAACAAAATCTTCTGATATCCTCAAGTCACATATAGACTTTATTTTAAACCCCATTATAAAACCTTATGGGGGAAAAAAGAGTCTTCTGGATTCTGACGCTGTGCCTGCACTAGTATAGATAGATATACGTTGAATGACATTATGTAAATATACCATGCGTTTACACAGTACGGAATGTTGACTACGCCTAGAGTTTCTGTGGAATTCCAGATTACTGTGAGCACTCAGACACATCAAGCTTGCCCTAATGTGTATGTTAGCACATTTCACAGACTGCTCTGAACACGGACCTTATGTCAAGGAACACATTGGGCAAAATGCAAACTTTAGAAGTTGTTTTTTTTACAGCCCTTCCCCTCCCACAGTCTGTGCTGCCCCAGGTGTCTCTATATGTCTCTGTCTGACGGATGCTGTCACTCACCATGCTCATCACTCCTCCACCACTCGACGTTTCCTGGAAGTTGTAGTTATACTGTAGGAGAAAGCAAAAACCATCAAAGATCAATGATACTTGTGACTATGATCGATGATACTTTGTATTATTAATATTTTAATTAAGAGTTAGCGTCTTGAATAGAAAAAAACAGAACACAACGAAATCTCATGGCAACTGCCCAGTATTTTACATTTTGCCAAACTGACGTTGATTCCAGATATCCAATATAATTTATTTTATTCCATTTCCTGAATCCGAACAAAACCGAGCAAAATGCATTCAACCTCAATCCAAATGAAGACAAAATGTTCACTTTATTATGTTGTCATGACCGACTGTAATATGAGACTTCATGGTGATCTTTGAACCCTTATCCATCGTGTTTATTTTTAAACATTTTAGAAATAACTACATCAAATATTTAACTCATATTTGGTGGCCTTCTGTTTCCAAAAGTGCGCAAAAACATTGTGGGACAAGGTTTTCTGACTGGATCTGTCATTGTAAAACAGTAACCAACTCTTTTTGTTTGTCCGAGGAGGCAACGGTAACTAAGGGGCAGGGCTTACCGACAGGTCAGTTGGTGTCTAATTTGTATAAATTTGTAAAATCTCATTTGTACTATTTTGAATGATCTTCTTACACCCTATGGTTGGTTATAATCAGAGGTGGACTTTTATACATACTTTTTTTCCTAAGAATCACACTTTGTTGTATGATTCACAATGTACCAGCATGGAAATTGTAGTCATGCGGTTCCACAAAAAATTCTAAATGCGCCCTTATTCCCTACACGTCATTTTCGGCCATAATTTCAGGGCAATAACTGGGAAAACCCGACAAGTCTCAACACTCCTTTTGACTTGAGATCAGTTGTTCATTGCAGTGTCTACCATCAGACTGCTTAGACACTTAGAGACTGCATAGCGCAAAAAAAAGTGACTTGGGAATCAGAGGCCAGAGCCTGCGCCAAGCCATTAAAGCGATGCTTGAGGCAGCTGAGAGAAGCAGCCAGTGGCTGTGGATAAAGAGACCAGACTCCTGCTGGGCTCAGGAGTGTTTTGGGGGATTTGGGGGATACACTGCACGGACTTGATTACCCACATAGGACCTTCCTCAGCCGAAGATGTGTAGTTATTATGACCGAAATATCCAATGAATCCTGGGGTATACTAGTGATGATGTGTCTCTCAGATCATCAAGAGAGGGATGTTAAATGAAAACTCTGCTGTGTCAACTACACTGCCAAGGTTAAGTACATTCTCTTGGATTTAAAGGATGTGTGACATCTCATCCTTTGTTTCCTGAAAACTGACGCTTTATCTTATCATCTTTCTTTATCATCTGTCACTACGTCACAGATCTAGTAATTCAACCTTTACCACCCCGAGGAGGAGCAAGAGTGGAACATGTTGTACAGTTTTAATATGTTTTCACATCAGTTTATTTGCTTTGTTTAAAAAGCAGGGAAATTTGATCCTAGCAACTTGAAAATGCTCACACAAAAAAACTACAGTAAATACACTGCTCAAAGAAATAAAGGTAATACTAAAATAACACATCCTGTATTTAAATGAATGAAATTTTCTTATTAAATACTTTATTCGTAGTTGAATGCCCACTAAACATTGGACTTCGGAAAAACGTGCACATCATGCACTGTAAATCCTGTAAATTCAGCTTACTTAGAAAAACTTTGGAAACCTATTGCCTTATTTTTGCAAAGCAAACTTAACAAGAAAACTGAAGTTAACTTAATAATTAGCTGCAAGTAAAGAAAACAAACACAAACTAAGTAAATTAAATGATAAACAGGTAGTTAGTTAAACGTAAATTCTAGTTAAAATACTCTAAATATTTATTAAACGTACTTAGGATTTAATAGTAAGACTTTATTTCATTAACTTATAGTAACTAAAAAAAGAATTGTATGGTGTACTTGATCCTTTACTTTAAGTTTACTCACTGATTTAGTATAGGTACATATAGTGCATTGCAGAACAAATTACGCAATTCCTTTGTTTTACAGTTGTTGTTGTTGTTGTTGTTGTTGTGTTAATTTGCAAATTTAATTTGTTGTCTTGTGTCAGTAGTAACACAATAAGTAGCGCAATTAAAATTGTTATAAATTTAATGAAAGTGAATTTAATTTAATTGTTACCATTGATGTGATTCGCAGACTGAATGATGAAGTCAGTGTGTGACTTCAGCGATTGACCACAATAATTCAGGTTCTTTATCATTCAAGTTCTTAAGTGACTTACGAATAAAATCAAAAGCGTAAAATAACTTTTGAGTTTAACTCAGTAAAAGCCAGTGAAACTCAAAAACAACACTTGTGAAACTTCACTAAAACCAAATAACTATATAGCATAGTGATAGGTCATCTATTAAAAGCAACCTATTACTTTTCTTCCTTTAAAATCAAACGACTCTAATTTCATGTTGTATCACTGCTTTAACTGGGAGAAAATTATAAAGATGTAGATAAAGTTCTAAGTCTCCAACTTTTTTTAAGACAATCGGTTTGCATGATTTTTTCAAGTTAGCTCAACTAATTAAATTTTACAGTGTGCTGTATATTCTATTCACACAACAGATCGTCAATCAGTGTTGCTTCCTAAGCAGGAAGTTAGCTTTCACAGAAGTGTGATTGACCTGGAGTTACATTGTGAATATAT
This sequence comes from Enteromius anoplus, assembly GCA_032359395.1. Classification (NCBI taxonomy): domain Eukaryota; kingdom Metazoa; phylum Chordata; class Actinopteri; order Cypriniformes; family Cyprinidae; genus Enteromius; species Enteromius anoplus. The sequence continues at coordinate 2,345,552 of JAUMHG010000072.1, read as the reverse complement.
GAAAACTACATCTTTAATATATTTAAATCCATTTTGCAGATTTGTGAAAAATGTGTGCTGTGTTTTCTGGACGTTGCACCACAGGTTTTAGTCAGTTTTACCTTAAATGTCAGCAGAATGATCTAGGATTAACACATTAAGTTTACATTTGACACTCACCCCTGCATGGCTTCTTATCGTACCATTCCTGTATCCATCAGTAACTACATACTCATGCTGAAACAACAGAAATAAGGAGACAGTAGCTTGTTATTAACTTATGAGATGTGAAGAGCTACTGTATGTTATATAATTTGATATTAGATCCTGTTGTTACTTAACAGTTAAAACCCAAACAGTTACTAATCTCTTATTAAAATAATAGATCGATTGCAAGAAAAATAATAATAAAGAAAAAAGTAAAACAATGATGTCGGAGCATTTTGAAGGATTATATTTAAAAACAGTACTTTACAAAAGTCTTAGGCCACTAGTATTTTCACCAACAAAAAGGTTTCAGGTGGGTTATTTTTTTTCTTTTGCGGCAGCGTGTCAGTTGCAAATGACATTATTGTAATAATGCAGTGAGATTATTGTCTGACAACAGCCAGTGCTCCACACAGAGATCTGATCTGATCATCATCCAGTCTGGAGTCAGAACAAACTGAGACAGACTCAATCCAGAAGATTCCAGTAATGTACTACACTGTATGGGTTAAAAAAAAGTAAGTAAAAAGTAAAAAAAAAAAGTTTTTTTTAGAAAGTTATCAGTCGTTTCACTAGATAAGACCCTTTTTAGTGTAGAGCTGAATTAGATGAGATGAATTAATGCATATTCACATTTAGTCTAGACCTACACTGTATTCACACAGCGCACACAATGCTCTGTATTTCTGATTTCTCTCAACATGGACTCAGGAGACTTGTCAGTCAGTAAATAAGAAAACAATGTAACTAGTGTTACTTTTTTTTAAAAAGTAACTCAGTTATATTACTCTAAAATTAAACAGTAATGCATCACTTTACTAGTTCCTTGGAACAAGTAAAATTATTATGTAACTTGCATTACTAATTAAATCAGACAGAAGAGCAGATTGACTTTGGTGGATTAAAACTTTATTTGGTGCATTTTGTGACTAGAATAAAATACTTTTTGATGTTCATTCATTTTCATTTTGTGGAAAGTTGGACAGTTTTTTTTCATTAAACTTGGCAACCCTGTTTATATTAAATGCATATTTTGAGAAAACAAAAGTATTTTTTCGCCTTGCAAGCATTTAAACCTATTGTAGGAGACTCCCCAAACTAGCAGAAATTAGCGTTTTAGTAGACTGCTTCAAATCTTCTAACCCTTTATTTTGATGGGTCCACATACAACATAGTATACATCAACTTATTCTACTAAGCCTAAACCTACCCTAACAGTCTTCTCTGAGAGTTAGTAGACATGTAGTTACAAAATTACTTATAGTCAGTAGAATGACTACAGTGGACAATGAAAATCAAATGGATTGTTTCTCATGCCCACCAACGCTGCATTTATTTTATCCAAAATATATTATAAAAGGTAATTTATTCCTGTAATATAAAGTTAAATTTTCAGCATTGTTTCTCCAATCATCAGTGTCTCATGATCCTTCAGCTTTCATTCAGAAACTTGATTAATGTGTGGTTAACAACCTGCTGTTATGTGTTAGCATGTCGCAACATGTAGCGCTTTCCTATTCATTATAGGCAATCTGATCCAAATCTGTGCCAAAATGCAACAACATACTTGTCTTATCATAAGGCTTTTGGCCATGTAGGCATTACGCCAATGAGAAAAAAGAGAAGTAAAACTTGAATCTACCGGTGCAAAAGGAGTTTTAAGGCTTTCCTTCCGAAACACTGGCTCGGGCTGAGGAGAAAGAAAAACAATCACAGACAACATGATGACTAAATGTTCTGATCTCAGACCACAGGTGCTGCTTGTAAAACTTCACCAGATATTCTCAGGTAAACAGGATCAGGCTTTATATGCAAATATCAAAGCAAACACTTTGGAATGTCCTGGAACATCTGTAGTCAAAACTTTAATCAATCTCCTTTAAAATGACCAAGTTATGACATTTAATTTAATTTAGGCTGAGAAATATCAGTCTGTGGGGAAAAAACCCAAACTGATAGTGCCACATATTTGTGCAAAATGTACTATACCCAATGCAACACAAGACACACAAACAAGGGACATCATTAAGTAATACAGTACTACTGCTTATTAAGAAATGAAGCTCAGGCACCGGCTAGTTTCTGCAGTTCCTACTAAATTCATAACTCTCAACCAGGCTGTCAGATTTGAGTACCTTATAGATTGAGCCTCCTCCTTCTTGATTGTATCTGACAAGGGTTTGGTTGCCCTCCTCCTGCATGTTTAGAGGAAAGTGTTGAAAATTCTTGCCTTTACAGTCCCAGAGGAAACCAAGGAGGAACAGCACTGCAAAACAATAAGGTGCCATTGTATAACATACAGTACACATCACTACACTCTCGCAAAAGTGCTAGTACATTCAGATCAGTGGAGCAGAGCTGTTGTTGTAGGCTGTATGTGATATTTCTGTCTGATAGTTGTGTCTTTGAGACTCACAGGCCAATAGGAGAAGTCCAGCAAACAGGAGGCCGATGCCTGCTGGACCCAGTCTTGAGGAGAAAGGAAGACGGCCACGGCACGTGTTGATCTCTGTGCACTCACACACAACCACCTGAAGAACATCTTCTCCTTGCAGCCCCTGCTGATCCTGTATCTTCAAAGGAACTGAGTAGTTTCCATATGCCAGACTCATCAAACTTATCAGAGAGGTGCTTTCACCTGCGGGACAAAAATCAAAAAGCGATAAAACAGGGTTAACTAAACATTTCTGTTTCTTGAGATAAAATGTTGACTTTTTTTTTTATTATTTCAATTAGTTGCAGAATAAATACAGATACAGTATGTCTTATTGGTAACACTTTAGTTAAAAGGGGGCCAGTTCTTACCACAAACTAGCTGCTTATAAACGTGCATATTACTAGCAGATTGGCTTTGTATTAGTGACTATAAATCATATATTACTGCTTTATTCCAAACATATTTTAGATCTCATAACCCTACCCCATACTTAAACTTACTTACGACTACCTTACTAACTATTAATAAGCAGCAAATTAGTAGTTTATCAAGGCAAAAGCCATAATGTTAACCTTTTTAGTACTAACTGTTAAATTTACTATTTTATTATTTAATGTGCTAAAATAACTGAAATAAAAATGAATAAAGACAATAATAATAATACTTAAACCTTAAATATAATGGTAACACGTAGGCTCTCTTAATTAGTTGCTTTTAGCATGCATTTTACTAATACACATAGCCTACAAATAAACTTAACAACTACTGCACTAACTATTTATGTCACGCCCAGCTGGAGCTGCCAGCTAAAGAATGTGTTTGGCACACCAGCTTTCTATGCACTCTATATGTTTTGTGTCTGTTTTCATTGTCAGACTCCATTTCCCAGCATGCCCCTCTCCCCCACAGCTGTTGCTAGTTTGGTTCAATCATTCAATCAGTTCCTCCTGTATAAATACCAATCTGTGTGTTTGTTTCTTCACAGTTCATTACATCGTCTCCAAGTTCCTGTTATTCGTTCGTGTTTCGTTGTCTTGCACACGGACCTTCGCCTTGCCTACTCCCCCTGATATCACGGTATTTGACCATTGATTTGGATTTACGTTTACTCTCCTGTCTCAGCCTACTTGGTTCCTGTCAGCCGGTGTTTATGATTGTCTGTTTTGACCATGAGACATATTGATATTGGCTGTTTATTAGTACTTATAAAACACAGATCCCTTAACCAACTTTTAAACTGAGCTATATTTTACTTACTTTTAAGTAAGTAGTTTATTGAGGCAAGTCACAGTTAATAGTGAGAATTGGTCCCGAAGCTAAAGCTTGACAAAAAAAAAATTTATCCAATTACTAAAATGTAAGAAAGTCTGAGTAATTCTCATTCAAAAAGAATCATGCAAGGAATAATTGCTGTTGAATTATTAGAAAAATAATGCACACCCGAGCTTGTGATGCGTTCAAGACTTAGCACATGTTCATTATTGTAACAATTCAACGGCCAGTTGTCAACTATTCCGCTTTGTACTTAAAACACTATTGTGAGCAGGACTATAAAAACTAAGTTCTGAGTGTGTGTGTGTGGGTGTGTGTGAGAAACAGTGAATCTTAAAGTTCCTTTTCTTAAAGTTGATGTTACAGATAAAGTCGTCAGAGTAGCGCTAGCAAGATTAGCAGGTATGTTAATATGTGTGTGTCTCTGAGGGAGAGAGAGCGGAAGAGATAGAGTATGTGTTTGCGGTACATAATAAAAGGTAATTTTATGGCAAAACATGGAAATAAGCCGTCATTTTTATCATATTGATTACTATATTTATTTGTTTGGTCAGTGTTGTTGTGGATTTTGTTTTTGTTTTTTGGTTCAGTTGAAAGCATAGACATCTATATATATTTATGGTTGTAAGAACTTAGAAATAATAGAAACCATTTGGCGAAGTGATACAGAACTGTAATAATGTCAAAGAACTGCCTGGAACTACATTCACCGTGCAGTTCCCTGAAAATAATTGCACTGAAGTTTGTCATCCAATCAGATTCAAGCATTCAACGGCCCTGGAGTATACTTTTTTTTTTTTTTTTTTTTTACTAAATACAAAAAAAATGACATTTTTATTGTGTAACCAACTGATGGCGTCAGACCTGTGGTGGGATCCAGCTTCCAGAGATTCTTCAGATCCCCCTCTCCTCCCAGAGAGAAGGTGAAAGGACTTGCAAACGGAGGGCCATCAAGGTCTGTCGGTTTCACATCCACATAATCGACTTTGTTCCCACACATGACCACATTTCTAGATACGAGATAGGGAGCGTTATCATTCAGGTCTCCTAGGTAGACCACTACAGTACATGTTCCCGTAGCTGGAGGCTGTCCTGTGAAAAGCATGAGGGGAAAAGTCAGCGTTTTTAACAAGAGTAAAATGACTTTCAATGCTTTCACACAAGTTTGGATTGTTTTGCACATATTGAGAACACATAGTTGGGTGCTTACCGTCATCTATAGCGTGCATCACAACAGTGTAGGTGCCGTTTTTGATAAATGGAGACTCCTGGTCCATGTTCTTAACTGTGGTGATCTTTCCTGTCTTCTGGTCCACACTCATCCATTTGCCTGGGTCTTGAACTAACTCATACCTACATACACAGACAGACTGTAAAACACTTTTACTCTCTGTTAGATCACGGTTTAGTTTTCTTTATATCTCTGGAATGTGTGTGTGGACATGTGTAATTAAGACTGTATGTTTCATATATAGTAAATTTACCTTTTATATAACAGAATTTTATACTATTTATTATTTTATATACAGTATTGTTATAGAGTTTGTGGTCAGTGTGACTTTTTCAAAATTAAATGAACCCTTAAATTTAGCAAGGATGCATTAATCTAAATTATTCAAAATGACAGTAAAGAGTCAAGACTAATATTATTTATATATATATATATATATATATATATATATATACATACATACCCACACACACACTGTAAATATATAAAGTACATTCTCAATATATATTTTTTTATTTTTTGTTTTTATTTTTACTGAGAGAATCCTTATATCTTATTAATAATAATCAGCAATGTTTACTGAGTAGCAAATCAGCATATTAGATAGTAACACTGAAGAATAGAGTAATAATGCAGAAAATTCAGCTTTTTAAACTGTAATAATATGTGATTGTTTTTACTATATTTGTAATCAAATAAATGAAAGATGACACTTTAGAATAACTATTAACTACAACTTTTACCTCAATAAATTCCTATCTTGCTGCTTAGTAGTAGTTAGCACAGCAGATGTTAAGTTTAGGTATTGGGTAGGATTAGGGATGTAGAATAAGGTCATACACAATAAGGCTTTAATATGTGCTTAGTTACTACTAATAAAGAGTCCCTAAAATAAAGTGTTACTGCTTAAAAAAAATGTTTAACTCTTATTTGAGTAATATATAATGTATTTTTACATTTTAGAATATAGTTTGATTCGATTATAAAATAAAGGCAGCATACTTTTTTTGATTAATAGTTAATTTGCTGCTGTGCAGTTCAGCCACACCTGAGTTTGCTGACATCCGAGTCCTCATCTTTGATATCGGGTACAAACAACACCTCTCCCAGAGGTCCGTTTTCATTCCGGTAAACCTTTTCAATTTGACTTTTGAACACAGGGGGATCGTTCACATCAATGACTTTCACTAACACTTTGGCTGTATTCGGCTTTGGCTTGGGTCCTGTTACAGGCTTTCCATCAACACACTGAAATAATTTCTCCTCGTTCTCGACTGCTACCTCCAGCTCTGTGACCTCGGTTTTCTCGAAATTCTTCCCCTGTGAAAGCACAAACACACTGAAAGCTGTCCATGTTTTTTCTTTACCAACATTACTCCAATATCGTCTTTTGTGCTCAACAGAACAAAGAAACTCAAACAGGTTTGGATCGACGTTCGTGTGAGTAAATGATGACAGATCTTTAATTTTCAGTGAACTAGTCCTTAAAGCATTTCTAAGTGTATGAAATATTTCAAGAGAAAAATGGTGCTTACCTTGATAACAGACAGCACCCCTTCATTAGTGTTGGGGTCTGTCACAATCTTATAATTCCCTTCCTCATTGCCCTTCAGGATTTTGAATACTGCTCTTGAACCCGGCGTGTTCGGTGTGTCCTTGTCGTTGATGCCGATTCTTAGGATCTCCTTTAATTCCATTTCCATCACTTCAGTGTTGTACTATCACACACACACACACATATATTCATTTAGATTAAAGTATCATATCAGATCCCATTCTTTAAAAGCAAAAAATGTATAAAGATTAAACAACAAATGTGTTCTAATGACATTTTTGGCATTGTTTTTTTGTTTGTTTTTTTAGTGTAATGCAAGTCTCTAGTGTCCTCAGAATGTGTAAGTGAGGTTTTAGCACAAAATACCCTTCAGATAATTTATTATACAATTTTTAAAATGCCTATTTGGAGTGGAATTAGAAACAGTCTGCTTTTGGTACCTGCTAAAAACATCTGTTTTTGTTCTGATTGTAATGTTTATAACACTGGAATCATAAATGTTCAACCATATTAGTTTAAGCTTTAAAAAAATCACATGTTTATTTTAGATCTATGTGGCAGCAGCAATATACAGTACAGTATATCTATAAATGCACTGCTCTCTTGTGTCTAAGGGAGACAGAGTTGGGGTCAATTCAGGAACTCAACAATTCCAATTCAAAGAAGGAAATGGAATTGGAATTGAATTGGAATTACAGGAAGTGGAATTCAATTCAGGAAGAATTCCACTGAATTCTGTTTATTGCTGAGCATTCATTTGTCATTGCATTTAAAGACATACATTTTGAACTTTATTTATGATGATTTACAAATATCAAGCAAAGTAAAAAATAGAGTTGATCAAATGCAATTAAATAAAAATGAGAACAGTACATTATGTATCATTATCAATTATTCTGCTTATACTACGGTTGCCACACCTCAAGACATCGATCAGATGATACATTTCAAGGGATTTGTCCGTTTTTTTAAATAGTATGGAGTAGGATTATTTCTTCCGCATCTCATCCAAGGACTCTTTTGCTAGTTCCAAAACGTCATTTTAAAGCTGGCAATGGAGACTTGAGCCGTTAATAGCAGACTAATGCAGTCAATAATGAAGTTATTAGAAAGACAGCGAGAGAGACAGGGACACAGAGAAAGAGAAACAGAGAGAGAGAGAGAGAGAGAGAGCTTGTATGAATTAGGCTACCTCTGTGTGTCCCTCAACAGTGTTCTGAAGCACCGTCTCTAAACTGTAAGTCTGCTTTAAGATGCAGCGCTGTTATTACCTCGCTAGTGAGAAATGTCATGTGTAGCCTTTAAGTTGCTACACTAGGCTAACTGATAAAATCGTCAGGGCAGCGCTGACAACACGTTTTTGTGTGAATGTGTAACCGTAGTGTATGTGTGCAAGGACGTTTCATATTCACCGTAAATTTAAAGTTAACTATGAGAAGTGACATGGAACTGTAATGCGGTCAAGAGAGCTGCCTGGAACTACGTTCGCCGTGCTTTTCATTTACTTGCATTTGATCAACTCTATTTCTTACATTGCTTGATATTTGTAAATCATCATAAATAAAGCTCAAATGTATGTCTTTAAATGCAATGACAAATGAATGCTCAGCAATAAACAGAATTCAGTGGTATTCTTCCTGAATTGAATTACACTTCCTGTAATTTCAATTCAATTCCAATTCCATTTCCTGTCAGCTGCATGCAGTTCCAATTCCAATTCCATTCCAGGAAGTGAATTGGAATTTGCCATTCATTCTCAATTCAATTCATGAATGGCCCCAACCCTTGAGGGAGAGTCTCTGCAGCCAAAGACAAACATTTGCCATAGAATTTGAACTGCTCACTTGAACAGATTAAGGGGTGGTAATATTACAATACATAGGGGAGCGAGATCATACACACTCGTTTTTGCAGAAAAGGCTTACTAAAACAAAGTTAGTGTGTTACTCTTTTGTTCCTTGGTTGGTAGATGCACAGGAGACCTATTTACAGTACTTAATATGTCACGTTTAAGTTATGAAAACACTGGTCAATACATGTAAGAACTAATTAACAGCCAATACGGTAATAAGAGGTATGCTAATGAGCAAATAGTTAATATTGAGTATTACTTTGATAACTTCGAATAAATGTTCTGTTAATGTTACAAGCAAAATGATTAGAAAAATGTTTAAAGAATACAGAAAGACAGAAAGTTACAGTATAGCCTGTATTATCTATACTTCCAGATAAAACCAGAGTCTGTCATTGGCCAACCTGAACTCACACCATTGGCTGACACAGTGTTGCTACGTATATCATGCACCACACATTCTGTTTCCATTTTATCCACACATCAACCTACACATGGCTTTCTTATAGTTGTGTGCATATTAAATGGATAGTTGACTAGCCTGACTCACCGTGGTCGAACTGAATTCTGGGGGATGGGTGTTGGAATCAGTGATGTTCAGAAAAACTGTTGCAGTTGAAGACATTGTAGGTGTTCCTAGATCCCTCGCTTCAACAAGCACTTTATATTGTTTTACTTTCTAAAATACGGGAAGACCGAACAGATGAGAAATACTGAAAAATGCTCAGAATGTGCATTCAACATTAATTACTCACATCATAATCGAAGCATCCCGTAAAGGCGAGCTGTTTGACTGTAGTGGTACCAGGTAAGTCCTTCAGAGTAAATTTTGGTGAGGCAGGTTCTTGAGACACCACCTTCATGGTGAACTGGGAATTAGGAGTATCCTTCTGATCAGGGTCAAAAGCTTGTAACGTTGCTTGGACTGTGCCTGTTAAAAAAACAATGCTTAGAAAGAGAAAACAATCTGCTTGCTGTTTATTTTTAACAGTTTCGTTTAAATAAGCGGGACGTACGTTTTGACTTTTAAGCGTGTTAGTATGTATACAGTACATATTAGGGGGTTGGGCTGCATGATAATCATTGTGCGATATGTAATGCGCATCTTGACAGTAAAGTTGATTCTGTAATCAACAGTAAATTTCATCAGGTGGGTGATTTTACATTGAGTTGTGTTTACTGAGGAAATCTGGGTCGTGGCCTAATGTATAGGGAGTTGAACTTGTAAAACAAAGGTCGTGGGTTTGAGTCTCAGGTCTGGCAGCGATTGTGGGTAGGGGGCGTGAGTAACCAGCGCTCTCTTCACGTTCAGTACCACGACTGAGGTGAGACCCTTGAGCAAGGCAACGTTCCCCAACTGCTCTTCGGGCACCACAGCAATGGCTGCCACTGCTCTCTGTGCGCATCGGTGTTCACTTCTCACAGCTGTGTGTGTGCACTTAGTTTAATGCAGAGCATAAATTCCTAATGTGGAAAACCATACCTGGCCACATGTCACGTCCTTTCCTATCAAAATAAACCGCAGTGTTTAGAGTTTAGCTGCCATTTCCGCAGGTCTAAATGTCAGTGGGATCATGTTTATTCTGATCATCTTCAGCGCGCGCAGCTCAAAACAGAAATGCAGAACATTAAGTAAGGGATAATATACATCTAGCAGGTTGTTATCGCAGAATAAATCACATTCACTAAAGTCCGGCAGGCAGACGCAAATATTACACAGCTTCGCAGAATGCTTGTTTCTGATTGGTCAGTCGCCACATTCCAAGGTTTGTTATGCTGTGTTCCAGGCAGATATTTGAGCCCGTAAAGGTGGCCGTACACAATGCGAATTCGGACAGTCTGAAGACCGTATGGCCATGAAATTTCCAAGGCAATCACATTCACTAAGTTCTGCGCCAAAAACATGGACTCTGAGGAAGAGATCCTTTTTTTTGTGGCAGCAATGGCTTGTGAAAAAAACTAAACACGCCATTGGTTTAGCCAATTTTGTTGAGCTGAGCTGGTTTGGATGCTTAAACAAACAGAGCAGTGCTATGAAAGCACCACAGAACGTGTTTACGCTTTTCAAGGAAAGCATTATAACGGATAAAACTGCACGCTTTAACTTCATAAATATGCAGTTACCTTCAGGCACGTTCTCGGAAACAGTTGAACGGATAGTGCTGGGTTTGAACTCAGGACTGTTGTCATTCTTGTCCTTTATTTCTACATTAAATGACAGCGTTTTGTCCATCGTGGCTCCAGTCACTCTGTCCAGCACATCAAAGTCCACCTACAAAAGAATCAAAAAGCCATCATGAAACGAATCAGTCCTTCTTGTTGTTAGCATTAGCGTCATCACAAACTCAACAAATCTTGCTTTGCCTTACATGGAAGATGGGATACTGTTCCCTGTCGATGGGCCTGTCTACGTATACAATCCCACTGTTTTCATCAATGGTGAACAATCCAATCGGGTCTTTTGTCACTCCGTCTCCTTTGATGCGAAACTTTATACTGGTGTCCTTTTTGTCATTATACAGCTAGCGTCGAATAAAGCATAAACATACATAAAATCATATACAGGTAAATTGTCAATCATGTAAATCATTTACTTGCCCATTACCACTGCATAAAAAAACCCTATCTAATCAACAGGTTTACAATTTAACAGGTGGATGAAAAAACAAGGTTTTTGCCTGCAGTGTCTCCCCTTAAGTAAAAACAGGGGTTTTCGCCCAAACAAACGCTCTCCAAAATATTGTTTCCCTTTTAACAGAATCGTGTGTGTTCTCCATCAAAGCAACATAGAAAGGAAAACAGTGCTCATGAAGAGTTATGAGGAACACAAACAGCTGAAGTTACCTGTGTTACTATGGCAGGATACGGTCCAGGCATGTTCTCTTCCAGATCAATAGTGGACAGAACCCATCTTCTCTTCGAACGTATGAGAACAGCATCCTTTGAGAGAGACAGACATATCGAGTGATTGGCTGTAAAAGACCTATAGACAAACAGAATTCTGGGTACAAAGCTGAGAACAAAAGAATAAAGTTTAAAAAAAAGAAACTTCCTCTATAATTTGACAGGACAGAGTTGACAAGAAGCCGCCTGAGATACTTTTAAGTATTATTTTAACAACTTTTTTTTAATTAGTTTTACATTTTTGTTTTTCTTACATGATGTAATGGTATATCTAAATGAAGTCTTGTACTGTGGTCTGATGATAAGTGGGATTTTAAGTTGTGGGACATGTTGTGTCAAGACTGCTTGATTACCTACCCGTTTTTCTCGATTGCTGATCTCATTTTGGCTGGAAGCAGCCAAGTCAACAAGCTAGTGAATAGACAAACAGGGTGATACTAATTAATGAATTTACAATCAACAAACTAACAAATTATCGTGTGTATATTTATTAAGTATATATAAATACACATCCATGCATATAATGTGCATATAAAGTGGGGCAAAAAAGTATTTAGTCAGCCACCAATTGTGCAAGTTCTCCCACTTAAAAAGATAAGAGAGGCCTGTAATGTTCATCATAGGTATACCTCAACTATGAGAGACAAGATTTTTAAAGAAATCACATTGTAGGAATTTTTATGAGTTAATTGGTAAATTCCTCTGTAAAATAAATATTTGGTCACCTACAGACAAGCAAGGTTTCTGGCTCTCACAGACCTGTAACTTTCTTCTTTAAGAGGCTCCTCTGTCCTCCACTTGTTACCTGTATTAATAGCATCAGTTTGAACTGGTTATCAGTATAGAAGACACCTGTCCACAACCTCAAACCTCACTCTGGGAGCAATTATTAGAAAATAGAAGACATACAAGACCACTGATAATCTCCCTCGATCTGGGGCTTCACGCAAGATCTCACCTCGTAGGGTCAAAATGATCACAAGAACTGTGAGCAACAATCCGAGAACCACACGTGGGACCTAGTGAATGGGGCTGTTTTTCTGCAAAGGGATCAGGCTGACTTATCCCTGTAAACCAAAGAATGAATGGGGCCATGTATAGTGAGATTTTGAGTGAAAACCTCCTTCCATCAGCACAGGATTGAAGATGAATAACAATGATCCCAAACACACCGTCTGGGCAACGAAGGAGTGGCTTCATAAGAAGCATTTCAAGGTCCAGGGGCCTCATGTACAAAGACTTGCGTTGAATTAATACTAAAACATTGCGTACGCACAAAAAAATTCAGATGTATGGAACACTGCGTACACGGAAACCCACGCACATTCTCTTTGTACATCCAAATCAACGTGAAATTGAGCGCACATTCACAAGCGTAAAACCCCTCCCTGCCTCCTCCCCCGTATAAACATAGTAATGACTCCACTTTGTCAAAATCAAACAAAAAGCAATGGCAAAAGCAAGCAAGCAAGAAGAGAAACTTCACAGATTGTGAATTGGAAGTGCTCCTATCGGTATAGACTGGAGAAAAACTGTGTTATTTGCAAGTTTGTCCTCCGGAATTAAGAACAAACGAAAAAATAAATAAATGATAGAGTGGGAGAGTTTAGCTGACGCAGTTAACACAGTGGGGTCTGAACATCGCTCTGTGAATGAATTAAAAGTGAAATTGTCTGATGTAAAGGTGCAGGTTAAGAGGAGAATAGCGGCGCACCATCAAAGTGTGGATCGAACAGGCGGGGGAACAGGGCAGGGCCGTCGCCAGAAAATCTTGAAAGGGGGGCATTTCGTTTTCATAGGGGGGCACGCTTTATGATCTCAGAAAAAGACATTCACCAAAACAAAAACAACCTATAAGTATAGTATTTTAAATAGATCAAATTCTATATTAAACCGATAGTCTGTGGTGATCTGTTGACTTTTGAGTGCCATATCCGTTTAAAATTTAAATAGCAAAGTTTAGAAAATGTAAGATTTTCTCTCAAAATTGCAACAAGTAGCCTTCAATGGATCGGACAAAATATGTGTCAAAAATAATCTATGCATTAAGAATATGACTCGCAATTAAAGCTTTTTAATTTCAAATTCCAACAACAAGGCTATTTAAAACTACAAATCATAAAATAAAACACAAATTATAGACTAATGGCATTCATTATCTAGATTATAAACGTCTTGCCAAAGCTAATGTATTTAAAAAGAAACCATAAGTCTATTCAGCACGAATAACAGACACTCAAAAAAAATTATTCTAGCTGTTTGCTCAGTTTACTTGAATAAAATAAGCTAAATCAACACAATTCTTTCGTTTTTTACACAGTTGTCATTTGCACTCAATTTTACTTTGTTCAATGAAATCACATTTGTAAAAAAAATTATGTTAACTTAAACCATTTGTGTTGGGCCTGCATAAATAATTTATGTTGCACTGATTGAAGCTGAGCAGGGAATTTCTAGTTCCCAGCATGCTTTGCATATGGATAGATCATGAGAATAAATGTTGAAATTAAACGCTGTTTCATGTGTTTTTAGTAAAAGGAAAGACCTTTTATAGTTTGTTGTTCAGTTACATTTGACATTTAAATGAGTTTATGTCAATGTTGATTTTTGAGGTTACCATCATGGTGAAGTCTAGACCTTGTTGTTAAGGTATGGCTACATAATCTATGTTTTCGCATGCCAATGTCAGTGAGGTAAACATTATTGCTTGATCATTACATGTGTGCTGCAGATGTAGTGTTTAGCATTTGATTAAGTATTATGATGTCTTCTATACTGCTCAACAAAATTCTGCACAATGGCACGTTAAGTTCATTATGCATGGTGAAATTAAATATAGATAATTTGACTAGAATTTCTCTATTAGGCGTAGCTAAACATTATCCAATAGGAATTACCAAATTTTAGTTATTTGTTTTGATTAAATAAATGTATGTTCACATAACAAGATTACAACAAATCATGTCAAACTGGTTAGATTTTGTTAGAAAAACGCAATTCAATTGGTTGTAAAAGTTCATTCAACAACTTTTTTTTTTGAGTGGATGTTTCCACAAGATGCTCCAGTGGGGTCACGTGGATTTACTTTTATTTAGGTCTACACTCACAATAAAAACAAACAACTTTACTTAAATGTGCCTAAAAGAAAGTAACATATCAATTCGATGATAAATTGGTTGGTCTGTGTTAAATATCAGGCGATCTATCGCTGGAATGTGTTATGATGAGCACTCGTGTCCACTGTTATAAGTTGGCGCTCGTGCACAATGCGCGTGTTCACACAGAGGATCGAGCGCTTCGTTCTGGTTAAAATCACAAAAAAACATTCACACGAACGTGCCCCTGCTCTTGATATACAATCACTTAAATGAACAGCGCTTTGTTTTAATTAGAAAAAAAGACCTTTACGAGGGTGGAGTAGAACCCGCAGCCTCAAAACACTAAACAGTTATTCTACCACTAGCCCACCACTTCACATGTCCTGTTAATGCGTAGTTGCGATAGTTTGAAGTGTGCAATGTAAAACAATTGTCTCTAGGAGTTGCTAACGGACATAAAACAAACAAGCACCAGAAATAGATGTACGCCAGACATGGAGTTGGCGTGGACCAACGCACATTCTCACGTTCATTTCATTGTTAGTAAATCCGAACATGAGCGTGAAATCTGGCGTACGCACAGTTTTTGTGCATACGCAGCGTTAATACATGAGGCCCCTGGAGTGGCCTAGCTAGTCTCCAGATCTCAACCCTGTAGAATATCTTTGGAGGGAGTTGAAAGCCTGTGTTGCCCAGCGACAGCCCAGAAACATTACTGCTCTAGAGGAGATCTGCATGGAGGAATGGGCCAAAATACCAGCAACAGTGTATGAACACCTTGTGAAGACATATAGATAACCTTTGACCTCTGTCATCGCCAACAAAGGGTATTTAACGAAGTATTGAGATTAAATTTTGATATTGACCAAATAATGATTTTCCACCATACTTTGCAAATTTTTTAAAAATCCTCGAATGTGGTTTTCTGGATTTTTTTTCTCATTTTGTCTCTTATAGTTGAGGTAAATCTATGATGAAAATTACAGGCGTCTCCTAATCTTTTTAAGTGGGAGAACTTACACAACTGGTGGCTGAATAAATGCTTTTTTGCCCCACTGTAAATATATATACATTTAAATATATACTCTCTGTGTGTATTTACATAATGAATATGCATACAGTATATTTAAGAAAATAGTTTATATATTAAAAATATTTGTTTATACTATACATTATATTTACATGTTGATATTTATATACGTAATAAAATACAGCACATATATTATGTAAAAAAAAAAATTTATTTTCATATGTGATTAATCACAATTAATCATTTGATTATAATTTTTTCACTTTAATTGACTGATTGTTTGACATTGATCAACATCTTTTCATTTTCTTTTAATAACACTTTGTCATGCTGTCTACCTTGTTCTAAAACTGAGAGCCACAGTCATCACGAAAAACAACAATCCATAAACAAGATCATACCAAATGCCTTACTAACATCAAATTTGTCATTAAAGATGCCATGTTTAAACCTTCTCACACCCAAAATAACACATTAATTATGTGTCGCTTTCAAAAAGGAGTTACCAGTTATGTTG
>JAUMHG010000072.1:2312711-2324570 GCA_032359395.1 Enteromius anoplus | reverse complement strand
ATTATTCGAAAAGAACGAACCTGCAAATGTCTCAACTGACCAATCAGAATCAAGCGTTCCAGAGAGACGTGTAATAAGTATATATAACCACATACAATGTATTAAAAACATTTACATGTGTATGTTTCTATTTTTGTATAAATTGTGTGTGTGCGTGTGTGTGTATACACACATAAAGTACACACTCATTATATAAACAAAAATGTAATTTTGGATGCGATTTAATAGTTTGACAGCACTGGTATATACAAAGGTACCTCCGTATCACAGAGCAGTTTTTAATCAGACACTCAGCGCTAGCGTATCCCTCTCTTGATGCCCATCTTGCGCTCGTATCGAAACTTGCGGATGGTGCTGTTTATAGCGCCCACGCAAACCTTCCAGTCGCTTCCGTCCTCCTCCAGCCTCATCCAGGGAAAACGCTCCAACAGGTGCTCTGAAGAAGAGCAGTAACAGAGAACATGTCCTTATTCAAAATGACCTTGGGAATCCAACCTGTACAGTCTGATCAGATATCTCACCTCGGAGCGCGGAGATCTTGTTGTGGTCGAGGGCCTGAATGCCGCGCCGCATGCCGCCGTACACGTTACTGCGCACCAGCACATCCTCGGGGAAGATGAACTTAATGAGGTATCGGGCGATGAGCTCAGGACGCGTTCGCAGATGTGCTGCAGACAAGGCAAACTCAGGAACCCTTACATCCCGATGAGGGGGGCCGAGATACACTGAAAACAAGAGGAAAATAAATCTGGGCACAGTTAATACTGTTCAAGACAAGGACAGATCTAATGAAATAGGGCTGGGTGGTATTGAATATTATTTTTTGTAATTCTAACATATTTACAATTATTTTCAAAAGAATCAAAATATTGAAAATAATCACCTTTGAAGTTGTTCATATGAAGTCCTTAGCAATGTATATTACTAATCAGAAGTTAGGGTTTGATATATTTATGGTAAGAAATTTACTAAATATCCTCATTGAACACAAACTATATTTAATATCCTAATGATTTTAAGCATAAAAGGAAAAATTGATGGTTCTGATCCATAAAATGTAGTGATGGCTATTGCTACAAATATACCAGACTGGTTTTGTGCTCCAGGGTCACAGATATGCTGTGCATCTTGCATGCTTGTCAATCTACCCACATGGAAAAAGGGTCTTCTTTTTATGTGGGTATATTGGTTTCCCTAAAATTGACTTTCATGATTTTACTTTCAGTTGCACTTTGTTAATTCATTTCTTAAAGACACTCTCATTTCATGCCATCGTAATACGTCTTTTGACAGGCATGCAATTTGTCAATCAAGCAAGATTCAAATTCGTGACCTCCAAGCCCAGCCCTATAAAGGGAAGTACACGTTTCAGTCGGCACTCACCGTTGTTTGATTCCCAGTCTGTGGGCATGTTGTGATCGTCTGTGAAGTGGCTCATTATTGTTTCCTGCTGTTTCTGCTCTGTGTCGCTGTCAGACAGTTCAACATCAATCTCTGCCGCTGCTGCACAAGAGGCCGCTGTAGGTGCAGAGTCTGCTCTGTTCTCAAGGTTTGCTCTTTCCTTTACCTTCAGCTGTAAAGGAAGCATATCTTAAGTGTTACTAACAAACACTGTTCCAAGACAAATATTGAATGATTTATTTTAATTGACAAATAACTAACTTTGCATTTAAATTCATTTATTTTTTTTAATAAAATGTGTACTTGTCAAGTAAATGAACAAAATGCAAAAAAAAAAAAAAAAAAGTAAATGGGAAGAATAATAGCGTATTAGGTAGTAGTTTAATCAAATTGTGTTCTGTGTGAGGTGACAATGGCACTATATATATATATATAGCCTATACATACACATACATATATAAATATAAATAATAAAATATATATATATATATATATATATACATACATATAAATAAATACACACACACACATATATATACATATACATACAGGGTGGGCCATTTATATGGATACACCTTAATAAAATGGGAATGTTTGGTGATATATCAAAACACCACCCATCTTGAAAAGTTTCCCCCCTCACATATACTAATGTGCCACAAACAGGAAGTTAATATCACCAACCATTACCATTTTATTAAGGTGTATCCATATAAATGGCCCACCCTGTGTGTGTGTGTGTGTGTGTGTGTGTATATATATATATATATATATGTGCTGCATATAAAACTGTTGTCAAATGGGTTTAATTTGCTGGGAAAAAACAAACTGTTGATTGGTGTAGAGTGTAGTTTAGTGTTGTGCATTATGAGAGTGTTGGTGTGTGATGAATCTGTCCTTGCAAACGTTACAAAAGTGTTACTTCTAGTCTTACTTTCCGTGTCTTGTCCATGAAGCGATAGTAGCGGGCCGTTGAGTTGACTACAGACAGACACATTTTCCAGTCTTTGCCTTTCTCACGAAGGTCAAATTTCGGATATCTCTTTACCGCCCACTCTGTGGAGATCACACATCGTTCTGAGAGAAGCTTAAGGTTTTCTGACATTTAAATCAATATTTTTAAAGGTGTGAAATGAACAGACGAGGCACATCGTACAGACAAGGATCCATTTGTCAGATATCTGTACAGCTGACCTCTGATGGCACCGATCCTGTTCGGGTCAAGTCTCTTTAGGCGTCTCTTTGTGTTTCCAGTGGTGCTGCTTTGAGAGAGTTCCTCCGCTGTGAAGATGTTTCTGGACAGGTACCTCACCGCCGCGCTGGGTCGTGCCATTTTACCAGCCCTCTGTAGGATACAGTTAGAGAGGAACACCTTCCTGTCAGAGCTGCCCAGGCAACCTACAGGAGCAGAAAGATGATTGCTGCATTGGATTCTCCAAATCTTTCCCCATTAGGAAACAATCTCATATTCATCTTAAATGGCCTTAGTGTGATTACATTTTAATTCAAATGATTGTTTTTTACTTAACTGTACCCTCTAAAAGCAAGATTATATTGTTATTCTTCCCAACTAAGTCCATTTTAAAGGAACAGGACTCTCTTACTGGTATTCGTCAGATCTGCAGTTGACGCTGGATCACTGATCTCTGAGTTTATTTCAGATGGTCTCTTCATTCGCTCAAGATGCTGCATTAGACTCATCTTATTCCTGCTGAAAGCTGCTTGTGTTGTGTGGGTTGGGGCCGTGGACTTCACTGAGATGTGTGACTGGCTCTGGATAACAAGTGCAGGAGGGCTGGGCACCTCTGGGCCAGGGGAGAGCGTAGGAGGTTTCCTGCTCTCCACAGATGGAAGAGGAGATGTAGAGGAAACATGAACGAGGTGCGGCATCGACGCTTCAGACTTGGCCTGGCAGCTGTCTCTGTAGCTGGATGACAAATACATCCTCTAAAATGACAGACAGTGAAGAGAAAGTTCAATGATGGTCAAAACTGTGTTTTGTTCTCAGATGCAAGGTTATAGTTAACTTAAATATTTTTATTGTTATAATAAATTATAATTACTTAGCATAAGCTTTAAAGCGTTAGATGCCTCTCTGATATCATCAAAAAAATAGCATCCCTTGTGTTCTGAAGATGAACAATTACAATTAATCAATTACATCACTATTGTTCAGTCTGGTCAACTGAGTATTCGTGTGTTTTTGACCTACATCACTATCTGCTGTCAAACACACACTATTAGAAATATTAGCCAGTCGTAGAAGTGGGTGCTTACTTCCACACACATTCAAACAGGACAAAAAAAATAGCCTAATACTTTTAAATGATGATGTTTTTTATTGTAAATCTCTTGATAGCATTATAAGGGGACCTCCAGAGAACAGCACAAAATAATAAAAAGGCAGCCTGACCCATCCAGCACACACATACAGATGTAAGGGTTAATTATTTTCACCTGCGAGTGGACAGCTGGACTCTGAAGACTGCTCTGGATGCTTGCTACTTTGGCCTGGAGCATCTCAAACTTCTCATCCAGTTTCAGAACGGCTCCGTATGTCACCTGAACAACCAAGCCTGACTGTAAATCCGAGTTTTAGTGCGAAAAAAAACATAACTCGATGCTCACAATAACATCCTTACCTGACAGTACGCCAGAATCTCTCCCAGAGTTCTTTGCAAGTCAGCTCCGTATATTTCAGTGGAAATGACACTCTCTGCCTTCAAGCACGACAAACAAAGTTGTCAAAAAGAAAATCGAGATTTTATGGCAAGTCATTGAAGCTTATGGGACCGATGTGTGTTTGTGAAGAGCGTCACCTCATCATGTGGCATTTCATGCGTGACTTCATTAATAAGAACTTCATCGTTCGCCTCAGACATCTAGCAAACAAAAAACAGACCATTTCATGCCTGCATTTGCTCTGCCAAACTACACCCACACTACTTTCTTATTAAAGAGTGAAAAGACTTGTGAGAACATTGACTGTTTACTGTATAAGTTGTGTTTGCATGTAAACATGTAGACATGTAATATGTATTAAACCGACCGTCTGTTTACAATCCCAGTTGTATTCCTCTCTACTATGAATACTATGAATATGTGATACTCTACCATACTCTCACTGAGGGGACTTGATCTCATCAGCAGGGGGCTGTCCTCTTCCACCGCAGCCTTCAAACCACCAAAAACACTCCTCTCCCTGTTTACTGGAGGCAGAAACCATGGCTATTTATTTACTGTGCCAAAGCTGTTTAGTTTAGAGATTACTACACTCAATCGAGGTATAGAGGTCTATCTAGATAGACAGTTATATTAATACTTTAATTCAGCAAGCACACTAAATTGATTTAAAACAACAACAACAAAAAACAAGAAGTGTCATCAGACAATGTTACAAATTATTTCAAATGAATTCATGGAAACACCATGCAATATTAATTATCATGTAGCTACTGATAACGAGCGTCATCCTCTCATGCTGTCAATCACAGAAGACCATGCACATGATAGTTAATGTCTCTTTTGATAACATTTAAATGCTGTTTAGTGTTTGACAGACAATGCAAAGCGTTCCTCTAATCAGCTGACATCCGTTACTTCCGCTCTCTCTTGATCGTTCACTTCGGACGGTGTGAAGAATAAACGCGAAGGCGAGGAAGACGTTATAAAGTAATAACCAAGCACGGCTGATCTGATGTGCTATTCCGTGCCAATAGCGTTTAATGTGAACTATAAAGAGATGCACTTGTACCGTGTGCAGACATGCTCGCTCCCGCTGTCGCTCGCGCAGGGTTTATCGTCAAGCGTTTACTGTCATGTACGGCTGTTGTCGGTATTGAAACGGTTTGGCTGTTGTTATTGTACGGGATTTTTTTTTTTAGGTTTAGGATTAGGTTCAAACCACGCCCGTTCTGCAGTGTCACTCCTGTCTGCGCATGTCTGAACGCAGCTCGGCGTTCAGTTCACAAAGCGTTCCCAACGCGGCGCTGCGGAAAGCTGGAGGGTGCAGTAGCGCTACGGGGCCGGAGGGCGGCGCTCGGTGCCCTGATGCTTGCACACACGGCGTATTTCGGCGAACCGTTCTCTCTTTTATCATTGAGGAGGAATACAAGCGAACTTCTAAACGGTTGACTCTTTCATAAAAAGAGCTTAAAGCTGTGCCGTTTCTCACAGACGAGCATCTAAATCCTCTCATAGATAGTCTGTGTGGCGCATTTTCATTTGTACGCCAGGAACTAATTAATTAACTGTAATGAATTAAACCGACTGAATAAACAATAGCAACAACAAAATCACCCTGATCACCCTGAACGCTTGGAAAGATTTAGTCATTTTTACGCTTTTAATATGTTGGTTCTCTTTATGTTTCTTTTTATTTTGATTATACTTTATTATTTTTCAAAGCACAAGTTTTGAATTGTAGTAAATCTCACAAGCTACTCCCCATTTTATATTTATTAGCTTAACTATTGGCTTAGTTAATTTGACTTATAATTAGCTTAACTATGGAGGAGCAAATCAGCATATCAGAATGATTTCTGAAGAATCACGTGACACTGAAGACTGGAGTAATGATGCTGAAAACGCAGCTGCGCATCACAGGAATGAATTACATTTTGGAATATTTTCAAACAGAGAATAAAAGATATTTAAGATTGCTATAATATTTCACAATATGTTCATTATTATTCAAATAAATGCAGCCTTAGTGAGCATGAAATACTTAAATTATTCCAAATATTGTGTGTGTTTTCGTTTTTATAATCTCTGTGAATTTCTCTCTCTCTACTAAAGTTTCTACAGGCATCGCAACAGGGCTTGTGTACTTGTAACCCAAAGGTTGTGGGTTCGAGTCCCAGGTTCAGCAGGGATTGTGGGAGGGGTTAGTGAATAACCATCGCTCTCTCTCCGCTCTCTCTCCACCTTCAATACCACGACTGAGGTGAGTACCCTTGAGCAAGGCACCGTTCACCCAACTGCTGCCCGGGCGCCACAGCACTGGCTGCCCACTTGTGCACTTGGATGGGTTAAATGGAGAGCACAAACTCCTAGTATGGGAGACCTGGCCACATGTCACTTCCTACTTCCTTCCTTCCTTTGAACAATTGTGTATTATAAATACACAGCAGACACTGCTAATACAGGAAATAAATGTGTTAAAAATGCTAACTTATGCTCAACTCAAAGCAATTCATTAACAAAACATCCCATGTTCTTCTTTATTCGACTGACTAATACAAAAGAGCATAGGCTGGAGAAGATGGGAGAAATTAAACATCTCAAAACTTGCTTTGTAAGAAGTACGCCACATGCTGATCAAAACTGCATGAATGCTAGGAAATCTCTGGCCAAACATGCACAAATGCCTTCTACAAACCAGCTAAAGATGTTCTGCTTAATGCAATTTACAAATAATGTAGTACAATTAAACATGAACTGTCTGTATAAAATGTGTTGTTTTATAACATTTGAGGGATTATTTTGGTGAATAAGATAAAACCTACAACTCTTCCTTAAATGTGTCCACCGACATGGAATAATTCCCTCTGTTGGAGACCTAAACACACACACACACATATGCATGAATTTGAATGTTACAAATAACCCCAGCATATATTTAACAATTTAAAACTAACTGCTCTGGGAAGAGCACTTTTTAAGACACTTATACTCTTACCATATTGTTCCAGAAACTCCAGCATGTGTAGAGCACCACAGGAACACTGGAAATGAATTAAAAACAATGAAACTGACTCAAGATACTTATCCACATGATAAAGGAGGTGTTGAATATCTAAAAATATCAATAACTCATTTTCGACTAAAATCGAAGTTACAGCCTTTTGCCTTTGCACGGCAGATTTGTCCCCATTTCTTCAGAAAAGCAAGGTGGAGGCCAAGTACGCACTTGAACTTAGTGCATTGTAGTCTGTTTTATAACTTTCAGTCTGTAAAGAAGTGACAGTAGTTAAAACCTAGGCTTGGTATGTGGTCAAATACATAAATAAATGTCATATTTCACCCTAAAAACTCAAGAAATAAAATAAGGAGAAAAGCATGAAGAAAATGAGCTTTGTGTTCAGGACCGTGAAGATTTTGTTTTGAATCTGTAAAAGCCATTGTTTTTGTATTAATATAATAAAAAATATTTGTATTATTTATACGTCTTTGTTGTATGTAGCAGCTAAATAATATGTCTGTGTGCAGGACAATATTCATGCATTTGTTACAGCTGTAACAAACAATTTTGTTGTCATTGTTCGTCACTGAATCACATTAATGAACTGTGTCTGAATGCGCAGGCGGTGTTCTTTGTGAAATCATGGAATGTTCAGGTGTGTGACAGCATGATGGAATCTGATCCAGCTGTTTCCATGCAAAGAGAAGCACACTCATGTTTACTGTATGTGAGTGAGAATTACCAATATTGTGGATCTATTATCATGTTTGACTTTTTGTTAATAATGCGCTGCAAATCACACACTTATAAATTTCCCATCACCATAATTTGATGGTGTCAATACTGAATATTTTGGCTCAATATTAGACTCCGGCTTAAAAATACTTGCTTGTATATATATTCTCACATCTATAGCCTATTAAAGTGTCTTAAATAAATGTATGTAATTTACATCTCCTAAATACATTCATGTCCAAATATATCGGCACCTTTAGTAAATATGATCAAAGAAGTCTGTGAAAATTAATCTGCATCATTAAAATTTCTTACAACAATAAGAATTTAATATGAGGGAAATATCATTATGAAATAAATAATAAAAACAACAACAGCTCTAAATTTCTCTCCTACAATGCCTGATGAGGTTAGAAAACACAGAGTTCAGAGACCATCCAGAATCACTTTAGACCCTTTAGATTTCCAGCTCCATGTTGGTGCTTCTTCTCTTCAATTCACCTCACTCATCTTCTACCGGCTTCAGGTCAGAGGACGGGAATGACCAGCAGATTTTTTTTTTGTTTTTGCATTATTGTATGGTTGGAAGATCCAAAAATGGTCCATTATAAGATCAATAAAAGAGTCGATCACTTATTGATGTTTTTTTATCTGTTGGTATTTGATAGAATCCATGACAGCTTGTGTCTAAACAAGATGCCCAGGACCTCCAGCAGAAATATAGGCCCACAACATCAAAAATACACATGAAAACAATACTAATGGAAAGTGAGGCCAGGTCTGGTGACCCATACTTGGAATTTGTGCTCTGTGTTTAACCCATCCAAAGTGCACACACACAGCAGTTAACACACACGGAGCAGTGGGCAGCCATGCTCAGGGATCTCACACCAGTCGTGGTATTCAAGGTGGGAAGAGTACAACTCCTGTCGGATCTTGGACTTGAACCCACAACCTTCAGGTTGCAAGTCCAACTCCCTATTAATTAGGCCACGACAGCCCCTACTAATATGAAAAAGATTTTGAATAATGGTTTGAATAGTTGTTTTCTGTTAAATCTATATAAAGATATATCAAATCATCATTCAATTCAAGCAAATACATGATAAAAACAGTATTGTGCATGGAGATGTAAAGAGACAGATGCCCACAGGTTCAGGGGTTTTAAAAACTGGACCAGTTTATTATGTTTCGTCAAACATGACTGACATGTATTTAATAAATATGAATTAATGATGCAACAAATTGAATACTTGAAACCCTTAACTGATAAATTGTTTATTTATTTACAGATACTTTATAGTCACTTAAAATAAATATCATACTGTAGATTGTAATAGAAATACTTTAATATATTAGTCAATAATATTTGTATTGCTATTTGTGGTAGCAAAGAAGTTTTAGTTAGTTTTTTTTTTTTTGGTTAGTGTCAGCATTCAATGCTTTCATTAATATAATATTCTTATGAAATGTAAGTGAGTGAGTGTATTTAATCCAGCAATAGCCAAGAATTGAATCACTTAGGGAAGCAGTCTGCATGGAAAATATTATTTGATTGTAGGTTGTAGGGAGTGGAGACAAAAGACACAGACTACTCTGACAGTATCAAATGGTTGGAGCCTAGAGTCTGTTTAACAAACAAACAAATAAAAAAATAATCAGAGGAACAGTAGGAGACATACAGTAACTATGATTCAAATATTAGTTAAAACAAACATTCACAACAGAAAAACTCACTTTAAGGACTCTAGTTTGCAATTTGCATCATCCAGTAGATTACGCAGGAACTTCACTGAGTTTCCAGGTCTATTCCAGCTCAGGTCCAGATCTCTCAGGTGTGAGGGGTTTGATCTCAGAGCTGAAGCCAGAGCAGAACAACCTTCCTCTCCAATACTGCAGTTACACAACCTACTAAGAGAAAACAGAAATGAACACTAGAGGCAGCAAAACTCTGACACCTTTTATTCCTTTTCACACAAATTTACAGAGTTTCAATTAATAAAACGTCATTTTTACACAATTACCAGAAGAATATCATGTTATGACTTCAAAACAATATTAATATGCTGGGAGATTTGAAACTTTGAAAGCTTTTAATGTTACATCTACTGTATATGTTTTCATAGACGGTAGGTTTGTTCGGTAGCTCATGGAGTACAGAGATGTGAAGAGAGGAGAGGAGCTCCAGTTTAAATCATGTGCAACTACGGTTCGACAAAACAGTTCAAATCAGTTAAAAAGTGTAAAAGAAAGTTGAAAAAGTACGGATGCCTCAGCAAATGTTATTTTATATCAGTTTTGCATTTGTTAACACTTTCGGCTTGGTTTAGGGTTGGATTTTGTGTGGCGCATATTTCCAACATGAAAAAAGAGCATAAATTTTTTAGCAACAGCCCCTGTTCTAAACCATCGCAATACGTATCTGAAGCAACGTAATAAAAACATGATATCATTTTTCTAATATAAAATGTTTATTTAATTTTCAACTTAAAAAAGCAATGCTCAGGCAATTATGTATATAGCTTACTTCAGCTTCTCTAATTTACACTGTGGATCTTCCAGCAGATTAGAGAGCAGCTTCACTCCAGGGTCTTGAGGTTTGTTCCAACTGAAATCCAACTCCTTTAGGTGTGAGGGGTTTGACCACAGAGCTGTCACCAGAACAGCACAACCTTCCTCTCCAATACTGCAGTTAGACAATCTGCATAGAGGAGAAAAACATCTCACACTTATAGATAAACACAAACAGAAATACAAGAGTGGGTTGATTTGATACTGCACTGAGTACTAGCCACATTTCATGACACATTAATATAAAACTTGTATGCAGTTATTATTTACTACATTAGTTGCTGCTGAGTGATAAGATGATGATAATTTATTTGAACATGCTGGTAATTGAGATTTGACAGTTTCACTAATACACAATGAAATCCAGAAATATTAACACCCTTTATTAATTTGCACAAAAATATTTAAATGGATATTTAAGTGATTCTTTTCTGCTGTTTATTCAACCCGATCTCACTGCAATCCATACATATTTTACAAGGTGGCTCATTCATACAAATTCGGAAGACCTCGCTATTTTATGAGTTGCCAATTTGTATGACACCTAACCCCGCCCCTAAACCTACCAATCACTGGGGTTTACACAAATCGAGTGAGGTCATACAAATAAGAACGAATTGGCACAAATTTTCCACCTCATACAAATATGTATGAATTGGTCATGAGACTGTGCTGGTTTATCTGTGTAGTTTTTCATTCACAAAAATCTGAAAATAAAATTTTAGGAAAAATGAATACAAAATACTAATAAATAAATACAAATTATTTTGTCTACAAAGAATTTACTGAGCTTTTTGCCAATTTTGACTGTGAAATCAAAGGTATATTTTAGTATATTCCCAATTATAGTGTTTATAGTGCCTAGGAACACTTAAGCCATTGCCTGATCTCTCCCAAATGAGGAATGTATGACAATGTGTTTCATTCAATATTTATTTCACAGTGAAACATGATTTTTGTGCCTTTCTACTTAGAATAGCTTAACAGTTGCTCATAGAGCAGTAATTAAAGGGCTACTCTTTATTCGTCTTCGAAACACAATATCAAATAAATTACACTATCAAAGTCCAGAAATGTAGGGTATGCGGTTCTGTGTCGTATTTTAACACATTTAAACACATGTATAATTTTAAAAAGTATCAATAAAGTGCAGTGCAATGCATTTTTCCATTTTGTGCTGATGAGTCTTCATGATGACTCATGAGTGATGTTTTAGCACAATAAGGGATCGAGTTTGAGTTTGTAGCTGCATATTGTAGCTGCATATAGGGTACAGTTCCTTACTGTATGTTTCGCCCGCAGTTTCAGAGTGAAATGTCCAGAGAGTAGAGCTAAAATATGTTTAGTACGTAACCGTGGCATGTTTGTATTAGATTGGTACAGGAATGTGTTCACTGTAAAAAATGATTGCGCCAATTAGTTATCACAACTTAACCTTTTGAGTCAAGTTAACTTATCTGGGTTGAACT
>JAUMHG010000072.1:2283157-2294105 GCA_032359395.1 Enteromius anoplus | reverse complement strand
TTGTCAGACAATAATCTCACTGCATTATTACAATTAATGACAAAAATAATGTTTGGAAATGGAAACTGATATTTCCAGCTGACACCCTACCGCAAAAGATAGAAATAACCCTTTTTTTTTGGTGGTGAAAATACTGGTGGCCTAAGATTTTTGCACAGTATATATATATATATATTAAAATGTATATTTTCACATATTTAAATATATACAAAGAATATATATTCAGCTAAAATACCTTAAATTGTGTTCTTAAGACAAACAAAGGTTTTACGGGTTTGGAACATGAGGGAAAGTGACCCTTTAAGGGTTAAAAATCAAGTACACTTATACTTTTAGTCAAGTATATAAAACAAGCATTTTTACTTTTCCTCAGGTAATTGATTTGTGTACCTTGTCCCCCTTTGATGAATACAAAGTGCATGTGATTTAAAGCAGATCCGGTTTCTCAGATGTGTGAGCCTCATAACAATAAGAAAGATTCAATATATATATATATATGTACCTTCTGGATGTTTGTAGAGGTGTGTGATGTCTTCACGTTCATCAGAGCCAACTGCTTTAGTGCTGATGCAGCGACCTATTGCTTTCTTCTTAACTTGAACAGGAGTAAAGGTGCCATCGGCGGTTCGTTGCCAGTACACCTTATCACTGTTCACCTTGAACAAAAAGAGCAAGGTATATATCTCTTTGGACCTCATCATATAATGATATTTGTTTATATATTTACTATTTTAAGTATACCTCTGCAAATACGAATGGTGTGTCATGCTTGAGGTAAACCTGTCCATTGCGGACAGCTTCGACAGAAGCGGGTCCGCAGCGGAAAACACCCTGACTGGCCTCCTGAGGGGTGGCATCTACTACTTGCCACCCCCCCATCCCCGCGGGCAGGTCTGGACGGGCCATCCAGCAGTCATTCCACACATGGAAGTTCCTGCAGACAGGGACGTTTGTAATGTTTGTTGTGAAGCTAATGCTTTACCAGTTTGAATATGTTTTAGATTTGTGCAACTACAGTAACTAACCAGACAGAATCTTGATTGAGCTCCTCTATCGGCTCGTAGTTCTCATCTAAATACAAATCTGTTGTCAAGGAAACGTCCGTGTCATGAGCAGACTCGAAGTTGGTAACACACCGGGTTGGAATCCCTAAACACCTCATCACTGCAAACAGAAAGAGGTTTAAGTGTTCAGCTCAAGTCAAAAGGACAAGTTTTTACTCATTCTCAAACGCATATTCGTACCTGAGGTGGTGACCCCAGAAAAGACCCAGCACTGTCCATATCTCACTGGCATTCCTCCATTTTCATAGTACTGTCTCAGAATGTCACTGCTACCGCTCCAGAATGTGGGGGCCGTGCCATTATCGTACGTACCCGACCAGTTACCCATCAACACACCGTTGTCATCAGGAGAGTTAATCTGCCAAACGTTGCACAAAAGTTATTCTTCTGTTGCATTCAGACATTTAAGTGGTGGCATCTTTACATAGTTCAGCCATGCGTTCTTTCAAAGCTGACAGCTGACATTCCTAAGCTTTTAAGCTAGACACAATAGTTGTTAAAGGTTCTTTATGGAACTATAAATGCTGATAAAGTCCTTTTATAAAAGGTTTACTATGTAGCATGCATACACAGCCGGTCACTCATGCAGATATCACACAAAGGAGGCATCGTGTTTATTTCAAGTACAAAACTAATGTAATCACCAAACTGGCAAAAGCTGTTTGGAATGACATGAAGGTGAGTAATTAATGACAGAATTAGCATTTTTGATAAGCAGCAAGGCATGCCATGTATAGTCTAGGTTGTGCTGCTGCATGAATAGAGATACATAAATCCAGTACCAGATGTAGACGGGTGGAGCTGGGGGAGGTAGAGGGTTTCAGAGAAACTCTACACCAGGGGTTGGCAACATCAGTCCTGGAGTGCCGATGTCCTGCAGATTTTAGCTCATCTGCCAGTAGCTCTAGTAACCCTGAGGACATTGATTAGCTTGTTCAGGTGTGTTTGATTTGGGTCGGAGCTAAACTCTGCAGGACATCGGGACTCCAGGACCGGCCTTGCCTACCCCTGCAGGTCCAGCTTACAGCGAACACACTGAACCAGACTATTTAAATATCGAGCTCGTAAGCACAGTTGTGCCATGCAGTAAATGATGTGATTACTTGCAAACTGCACGTGATGGCACCATTTAGAGTTTCATGATAAAAACTGATTTTAATTAGATTAACATGAATGTGTCATAATAATAATATGACCCCTTTAACGGGAGCATTCAACTCACCATCGCAGACAATATCCTGACCACATTAACAGGATCTCCACATCCTGAAGCCGGGGCTCCACTGCGCTCCAGCAAGAACAGGCATGCAGGAAGAATGCCCTTATCAAACTATAACACAAGGAAGGAGTAAAGCTTACATTTCATATAATCTGTGGATATTTGAAATCTGGAGAATTGAGATCTGATTTTCTACCATACGGTAAAGCCAAGAAGAAATCTATTTAGTAAGTCACTGTAATCTTTTATTACATAAAACACTAGATGTAGATAGACGGGTTTCTCTGACCTGGCCAAAATTCCACGGCCTGTCTCCGATCTGGCTGTCAGTCCCATAATAGATTATACCCATGTCATTTAAAACATACTCATTCCTCTCGTCCTTATTGTCCATGTACACAGAGTCCTCTAGGAGAGAAAGAGAAACTGGATGATTCAGCGTCTTGGAATGATTTCTTTAGAGTGTACTGAACTGAAAAAACAAAATAAAGGTGGTCCAAAACAGGCCCTGAAACTCCCTTTCCTACTTTTGAATGTACTTTTTTAATGTACTATAATCTAATTGTTATTTAATTCATGTATTTGTATTAACTTTATTCAATAATATTTTTTATCCAAATAATGGATGTCACTATTTAAACAACTGCTATATTTTTGTTGTCATACTTTATGGAGCGAGCTAAACATATTACGCTAGTGGCAATCATAATAAGTTAAAATGGACAGGACAAAATTCTCCTTTTTAGGCAGGATACAGACATTTGATGTGTTTAAAACAAGCTAGATTAATTTGATATTAAAAAACAGATATCTGACATCTAACATAACTTACAGATTTACAGTTAACCGTTTCAAGTCTTCACACAACAACTTGTTTTGTTGTCTCTCGCCCCACCCTTGTTTGTACCTTCACACCAGGGGTTGAACAGCATGTAGATGTCGTTGTTGGGACTGTATGGGGACATGGCCTCGCCCGTTGGGGAAGATGTTGCAATGCAAAACTTGTATTTGCCAATAGCAGCATTTGGTGGAGAGTTAACAGAAAGTGTTATTTTTTGGTTTTTCTGCTCAACTATCTTGGCTTCCCAGCAGGCATCCTGCAGATCATCAACCAAAGGAACAATCACATGTGTGCCTTTGGATACATCTGGGAGATTACCTGAAAAATACATTAACACAAACATATCAAGTGAAAGCTGATGAAGCTAAGCTAAGAAAACCTTTTTGAAGAAAGTCTCACAAAGGCATAAGGTAATGGCAAGTCTTCTTCACTAATACCGATCGTGCAGTCCAAACCGTAAGGCCTAGAGAGCTGAAACCTGGCCACATGGTTGAATTGCTCCCATGTGATTGACGTTTTACTGCTAAATTGAATTTGGTCCTTTCTCTTGTAAACTAGCTGCAATTTGAGTGTCATTTATTCCTGTGATGACTTCATTTCTGCCTATAATCAATGTTGAAAACAGGATTCTTTGATTAATTAATAATAATAAAAAACCTTTACATAGTTTTTTTTTGATACACTTCATTTTGATAGTTGACATGTTATCGTGGTTAGGCCACGTGGTTTGGCAAAACTGACCTAGTTTCAGATCTAACTGAAGTTTATCTGTCTTTGAGTTGAAAGCCCGTGAGAGCTCAATCAGCATCTGGAAGTTCTGGCCTCTGCGGATGATGAGGTGTTCGCTGTGATAGCGGTCTGTATGATGCTCCAGGCGGTTCTGTGCTTTGTTGGATTTGAGAAGGTCTATAGAACGTACCTCCAGTAAAGCATCTGAGAGAGAGAGAGAACGAGTGTTGATGTGATGTGTTTTACATCTAGTGCTGCCGGACATCCAAAATACAAGTTTTTGTTTACATAATATTTGTACAATGTATATTTATTACGTATATATATATATATATATATAGGCTAAATACACACACGACTGTACATATTTAAGAAAAAAATCACTTTTATCTATTACATATATTTATATATTTTAAAAGTTAATATCTTTAAATATGTTAATATGTTAATATCTTTAAAACATTATGTGTGTATCTTTATATATACATAATACATTTGACAGCACTGATATTAAGCATTCTCATTATTTGACCGTCTTACTTCTACAGTATAGAGCACACAAGGGTGTTGTCCATGCAATGTTATTAAAAATATCTTTTGTGCTGCAGAGGGTAAGTGAATGATGACAGAATGTTCATCATTAGATAATGCGTATACAGCAATAT
Source organism: Enteromius anoplus (assembly GCA_032359395.1). Classification (NCBI taxonomy): domain Eukaryota; kingdom Metazoa; phylum Chordata; class Actinopteri; order Cypriniformes; family Cyprinidae; genus Enteromius; species Enteromius anoplus. The sequence continues at coordinate 2,289,587 of JAUMHG010000072.1, read as the reverse complement.
TTATTTAAGAATCATGGAGAGTCACGCACTGGTCAGGTTGCCTGGGTTCATCTCAATGCTGTCTTTTGGGTTTGGTGGGTCGTCTGGTTCAGTTGGTTTGTGGCAGCAGCATCGCTGGCAGCACGTCCTAAACCATGTGCTACATGTCCACTTTGTGTGCGGCTTCTCTGGCTTCACCTTATCTGGATCCTCCAGTGTAAGAGTACCGGATGGGAAGCGGCCAACGGCAGAGCGGTTTCTGATTGATAATGTTTCCACAGGCATACTGGGAAATAAAACAGAAAGCTGGGCATTTCTGAAGCTTTTAGACACACCAACAATCCTAAATATTAATAAGTCACAGACTGTTTTTTTTTTTTTCGTATTCTTATTTAAAATACACTTCAGCAACTGTATTTGTTTTTTTGGTTTTTTTTACACATCCCCTTCAACTTAATTTTTTTAAACCCCATAATAACGTTTTCTTTTTTTCAGTATTCAAAGATTACACTGTAAAAAAATAACTGTAAAAAAATAACTGTAAAAAAACGGTCAAATGACTGGTAGCTACGGCTGCCAAGGAAAAAACGTAAAATTAAGGTAAAATATCTTAACTCAAACAAGAAAAAAACTGTAAAATAACAGTGTTTTTTTTTTCTAAAACTTTTAATGAAAAAATCTGTAAAATGATCGTTTTTGCACTTTATTGGAATTAAGATATTTTTCATTTATTTTACGGTTTTTGTTTGGCAGCCGCAGCTGCCAGTCATTTGACCGTTTTTTTACGATTTTTTTTTTTTTTACAGTCTACTTAAGACTGTTGATGTAATAGCTTTTCCACATTTATGTATGTGTTTATTTGGTGAGTATAGATTAATAATAATGTAGTTATCTGGTTCTAATCGCACATTAAACACAGATCAGTTGATTATTTGAAAGTTGAATTCTACTTACAGAACGATTTTAGTTCAAATCAATATTCATTCAAATTAAGCCAATATACTGTTCAAAACTTGATAGTCAGTGAGATGTTTTATTTTTATTTATTTATTTAAAATATTTGTTATATTTAAAAAAAATTAAATATTTTATTCAGCAATGATTATTCATTAAATGAAACAAGTGACAGTAAAAAAATATATATATAATTTCACAATTTCAAATGAATGTTGTTTAACTTATATTAATCAAAGAATCCGCCAAAACACAACTGTCTTAAAATATTTTTATTAATATAAAAAAAAAACCATAATCTTTAAATGTATTGAAATAGATATAAAGAGACATTTTAATAACATTATTATTAGAGTGTTTGTATTCCACCCATATTCTGGGTTAATTCCCCACACCTCCAGTTTCCAGCAGTGTGTAGAGCTAATGTAAACACAGTACAAATAGTGAATATTCTGAAGTTGTGAGAGTTGCTCTCATATAATGATAGTTGTCTTACTTGTTAGCAGTCGTTGTAGTCGTGTTTATGGCCGTCTCCACTCTAAAACTAGTGATTGAGCGGTGATCAGTGTGAATCGCTTACAGTTTAATTTAGCATTGAACTGAAGTTTCAGCATTATATGTAGGGGTAGGGCTTCCAGCTGCGATGAACTGGTTTAACAGGATGAATTTTTAACATTTATGCACGCAGTGTAACAGGGTTAGTTAAATGTGATCGGATGATGACACACAAATGAGCCTGGTCAGTCTACCTACTTACATGCCTTTTCTCTGAGAAGGCAAGGGCGGCAGTAGACTTTTTTCGTATTTTTTATAACATAACTAAATCAAAAATAAAACTGAACCATGTGTGAACCCTTAACATTCATAATAGTGCACAAACAAGTAATGAATTAAGTTATAGACGGATTCAGCATCAGTGTGTCCTTCTCATGTATTTGCATGTATAAATAAAATCTTGAAGACCAAACACAAGTCACTCCTCGAATCACGAACCACACGTGAGGACGATTACTTATGACATCATTTCTCCAAGACACGGTCGTAAATCTGGTTTTCGGTGGTGTTTGGGCACGAGACATGCTGTAGTATCAGCCTAAAGCAACCATTTAATCACAGCTCACATTCACACAGATTAATCAGTTAAAGACTCAACTACTACTGGACTGGTTATATATCACTGTTTACACACTCAGACATTACAATTCTACTAACGAAACCTCTATTTTTTAACATCTATGCGTGCAATTTGCCTTTTGTAGTCCTAAACACCACAGCGTTCAAGTATTTACTCCAAAAGCTTGAACTCTTACACTAACAATGGTTAAACACATCTGTCTAGACAGAGAAACACAATAACACCTTTTGTACGAAACGGCCAATAAACATGACTAGAAATGATCATGTCTCTGTCTACTCCTTGCTAATATTCAGAAATACTAATGTGAGCTATATGTCTAATCATCTTTTTAATTTTTTTTAAACTTCTATAAACAATGGTATATCTGCTTTCAAACTTAGATGAAATGTCTATCTATAATGAATGAAAACTCATCCTTATAATGCACATTTCTACTGTATCTGGACAAACGCAGCACTTTTCAGCATCTTAGCGATTTCTTATAAGACCCCACAAACTCAGCACAGTGGGAGGTCGTCACAGAAATCATCTGGACACACACATGGGGAAGAATAATGTTTCTTTATTGGCATGGAGACTCGTATCTGCAGCTTTTACACCACAAATGCTTGACCTTTGCAGAGCTAAGAAACCTATTCATACAGTGCAAGAAACTCAGCATCTTCACGATACATTGCAAGAACAATATCTCTGCCCAAACAAGGACCCTCAGCTAAAAGCAGATGTCTCTCTATCAGCATGCAGTGAGAAGTTTGTGTAGAGGTCAAACGTTATTGAAATGTGAACCGTCATTTATCACACCAACACAGATAGACATACAGACAAGGTTTAAAAAGGCACAGTTCGGCCAAAATTGAAATTTGTTCTCTTTCTCAATTATTTCCACAGCTGTATAGTATTATTATTATTATTATTATTATTCATCTTAATGCCTCTAATTACAGCATTACAAGAAGACTGTTATTGCATGGAAACGAGCAGCATGAACATTCATTAAAATATCATTCAGATAAATGACTGAATTTTCATTTTTGGCTGAACTATCTCTTAAGGTCCATCACACGAGGTACAGTTTAGAAGTGGTTATTGAGCTCTAATGAATCTTTACTGTATTACAGGTATCACGTCTCACACACACACACAGCAGCTGATGCTGCGCATCAAAGGGACAGAGCAATAACCAATGGCAGGAGCTGGCTCAGATCAGACTCTATGTTGGCAGTTTTGTGGACAGGGTTTCCACGCAGATCCAGTCTGGTCAGTCTGGTGCAGGACGCCAGCGATTCAAGATCAGACAGCTTACAGATTTCTGAAAGATGCTTTAAGAAAATATTACATTTTTATGGTTTAGTCAGACACATGTTTTTCTAAATCTGCTCAGTGAGGCTGCGTTTACTTGATCAAAAACACAGTAAAAATGCTAATTTACAGTCACTTTTGTTCATTTTAATACAGCTCTGCTATCTATATACTGTATATATATATATATATATAAAAAGGTATTTCGATAACAACTATATTTTATTCTGGAAAAGACCCTTGAATTGAACTGCTTTCTATAGTTCAAAACAGTGAAGACTGGGTGTACAGGCTATATGCCTGTATTATTAATCAAGAATACTGAATCCTTGAACAAGCCTTGGCTGAATCCTTGACTCTGACACCAGAAAAAGGTGTTCCTTATAAAACATTTGATTTTTTTGGAGAAAAGGATACGGTTGTTCCTCAGAGAGACTTCCTCTAGTTTAGGCAGATGATACAGTCCCTCCAGACTTTCAATAGCGTTGTCATCGGCCTCCAGCACCTGTGTGTTGACAGGCAGTAAACCACATCAGTGCGATCATTCTAAAGAAAGACTGCAACAGAAAGGAGCATCCGCTAACCTCAAGGCACTGCAGCATGGCAAACTGAGGCGGCAGCCGCAGCAGCTGATTGGAGGAGAGGTTGATGTGTGTCACCAACAGAAGCTGATCCAGGTGACACAGGGTCGTCAGGTGCTGTGTTAGGAGCCAGAGAAAGACAAAGAAAGAAGCACTGCAACACCGACTGAAAAGAAGGGAATATTTTCTAGAAAGGGACACACTTGAAAAACCTCAAGAGAAACTCACTAAAAACTGAGTGGCTGTTTGAACGGAAGAAAACTCGTACAGCACGAATAAGGGATTGGTGGTAATTCACAGTGAGGGGAATTCCTACTGTCATCTATGAGGTTTGATATGAAGGGTGTAACTGCTGTTACTACGCTGATACTGTACACACAAGGAAGAGATGTGTGTTTATACAGTGACTACATCCTGAACACCAGTGTGGGTGTACCTGTATAATATCATACTGACCTTAAATCTATTTCTTAATCTATTTCCTAAATCCTGTAATAGGCACACCCAGAAAAAGATGCATTAATTATCCGTATCTCTGTATGGAAGAGGACTGATGCCACATCATTACAAAATTCAATTATTACATAGCAACAACAACAACAACAACATGATACAATACACCCACAAAAACACGTCTGAAGAAATACAACAGAAATTATGTGGCCGAAATGGAAATAAACTTTACTTTTTTTAACAAATAAGAATGTATTAAATATATATATATATATATATATATATATATATATATATGACACATAGATATTAATTAACAAAAATTGTTGGTTGGAGTAAAACTCCCCCACCCCACACACACACACGTTTTCAATGCTAAATGTTGCTATAGTATATAGTACAGTAAATACATGTAAATATTTTCTGCTGTATGTGTGCATTTACATATCAATATACACAGTACATACACGTATATAATAATAATCATTTGAAGGCACTAATGTATATTAGATTACATATATGGATTACACGATGTCGATGAAGTAATATTATAAAGTATGCTCGTGAAAGGGTTCACATGATTTACATCTTCTGACAGATTTCATTGCTTCTTACATCATAAAATGATGCAAAGAGTTTTAACTACAGTTTATAGTGCTGTGATTACCAGCTAGTTTTGTTCTTAACATTTAATACTCATGTGGTTATGATGAATAAATGAATGGAGTTACAAACATTTTTAGCAGGATTTCACATTTCAAATATGCTCTATTAAATAACTCAAATCCCCAAATTATCTGTCACGTGCCGATGCTTGAGCGAGACTTCTGTACATTACTCATGTCTCTGTCATTAGTTTGTACTCACTGGGCGAGCATCACTCATTACACACACACACAGGAAACATGACCTTTGTAAAACATCCTGAGAAACATGTCTGAAAAAATGTACAATTTTAATTCAATTCATACATATTAACTAGGGCACGATTTATTATATAACTATAAAGAGAACGATAAAGATATAGTTCTAAAAATCTTTCTGTGTGTTAAAGAATAGCGCACCACAACAATAACGATAAAGGCACAGAGAAACGATTTCATTGGAATCACGTCCAGCGATTTTTTTCATTGATGGGTTTTGGTAACAAAACAAAGAAGTTTTAAAATTATAATGCAAATATCTGATAACCCCATGAAGGCATATAGGTTATTTTAACGATATTTCTGAATTCTGGAGCTTGAAAATGATGGGCACTATCCAACTATCCATGGATCGGTCAGAGATGCATTCATATAAACTGTGTTGTGATTTGTTAAACATCTCTACCAAAAATAAATTATTTAATTAAGCAATTAAACACTAAATTAAAATCTGAAAATCCTGTCGGAGCCTGGGCTCTCTTACCTTATTTGACAGACTAAACACTCGCACCTCTGCATACTCCATCTTCAGAATTGTGTTTTCAATCAGAAACTTGCTGCAGAGGTCACTGTAATAGGTAGAGCGCATCGGGTCCACTTCCTGTGAGAGACAAAAACACATTAAACTACCTTCTTTTAAGTGGTTTACAAATCCACAAAACACTGAGTGTTGCTAAGACTTAACAGTTAGTGATCTGAATCTGATCTGATTTGTGTTTAGACACATTACTAGAGTGTAAATCAACAAAGTCATTTCTTATTTCCAGAACCCTGATATTCTATCATGCATATGATCAGATTGTTATTTCCTTCTGCCAAAACATACAGTGGGGCAAAAATTTTTTATTCAGCCATCAACTGTGTAAGTTCTCCCACTTAAAGAGATGAGAGGCCTGTAATTTACATCATAGGTGTACCTCAACTATGAGAGACAGAATGAGAAGAAAAAAGTCAGGGAATTACATTAAAAGATTTTTAATGAATTCATTGGTAAATTCGTCAGTAAAATAAGTATTTGGTCACCTACAAACCATCAAGATTTCTGGCTCTCACAGACCTGTAACCTCTTCTTTAAGAGGCTCCTCCGTCCTCCACTCGTTACC
>JAUMHG010000072.1:2231797-2247307 GCA_032359395.1 Enteromius anoplus | reverse complement strand
TCACCCAATTGCCCTGCTGCGCGGGCGCTGCCTGAACCGAACAATGTACAACAGCTGAACCTTAGTCTACCTGAACCTTAGGATAGTCTCTACTGTGGCCCTGTAGAAGTTTGAGAGCAGCTGAGAGTACTGAGGAAACTGAGCCGCCCTTTGTGTTTTCTTCAGAGGTGTTTAGAGACCAGGTTGAGTGTTTTGAATGCACAGTTATTGTAATATACATTTTCTAAGAACTATTTTCTACTGTACAAATTGTATTTTCTGTCCCCTTACCCTTAACTTGCCCCTGCACAAAACTAAAGTTATTTCAGGTTTTCAAAACACTCTATTCTCTATGACTCAAGCTGTTTTTCTCATAGGAACCAAATAAAATTACATTTGAACCGGGGAATACCAGTAAACACACACAGTAAATGGCAAAATCAGTTATTACAGTTTCACCTAATCAACAAAGCTAAGTTCTAACACGTTCCTGTTTTCTTCCTTCCTTTATGTCCTTTCGCACCTCTCCTTATTTTTATTGAGGTATCTGCCTTCTTTCAGGGTCTGCATCATGACGAACTGAAGCATATCTGCTTTTCTGCAGCAGACAACAGCACAATTTCCTGACAAATACATGCATACCGTTCTTTTAAATGCATAATATATTAATTAAACACTTATTTACGTAGAGGACGGTTTCTAACCTGCTTATTAATCGTATTCTCCATATAACAATTTTATTAAATTATCTGATTACTGATCATTGTATTATTAAATTCCATGAAAAAAAAGCATAATAGAGTGGACTTGTTATGCTTTACCACATCAGTGAATTATTACTTACAAAATGTAACCCTTTATATAATAAACAATTAATACAAAATCTAGTTTTTCAAAACTGTTGCATATTCTTACATATGATATTCCTGTGTGTTATTTATACATTTTTAATGCTTAATCTTACTATTTTCGTGGCCGAAGTTATGCTAGTTTACTGCACTAAAATAATAGTAATTATTTGTAATACATTTTTAGTACATATATTGTGTTGGCATTAACTTTTTAGGATTCGCATTTAGAAAGAAGATTTTTTAAAACAAAATATAACCTATTATGTCATGGGGACTCATATGGCTCGTTAACTTGTTAAGGCACGTCGTCAAATACAGCAGCATACCAGACCAAAATAAACCCCCACGTCATGACGCTCGAATATGCGCGATGACGTCATCAGCGCGCGTCCCGGCCGGATAGAGCATTTTTGGACAGAACAGACGGTGATGATTGTGTACGTTATCATACAGCAGTGTTTTAAAGTGTCCCGTTTCATCGTAAAACCTGACAAGTGGAAGAAACAGGCGAGGGGGGTGACTGAGTAACGCGGGGAGTTAGTTGGCACAGCTTGTGGGTAAGTGAATAGTTTATTTGTGTTGACTGAAGGTAGAAAGTTCAGCTAGCTAGCAAGCAGGCTAACCTAAGCTGAAAATAACAAAGTAAATCAAAGTTAAGCATCAACAAAATAAAGATCTAACTATCACTGCCATGATCCTTAGGACACTTCTTAACTTCATTCTGTATTATAAGAAGTGTCATTAAGTTTTTGTGATTTTCAGTTCTGTCAAATGTTTATCAACTTATTGTTTAGTATGCATTAAAGCCAATATGTGTTGGGGGAACTTTAACAATAAGTTTAATGAAATCCTAAAGGTTCTTCCTGTCTTTGTGGTTTATGGTTCAGTGTGGAGTCATTGCTTCTAAGACCTGTAGAATAGTAACAACACCCAAGTGAAGTGGGCCAGTTTTGTTAATGCTAACTAGTAAGGCTTGTTGTTGAATAAAACCAAGACCACATTCGTCTGCCAGGAATTCAAGAAGGGTTTTCACTATTAAATTAGGCTAAAGCTTTTTCAGTGTGCACTACATGGTTAAGAAAATGACAACCGCTATGGATGTCCACCTTGTGTTTACCATTTTTAAAGGTGTCCTTGTGCCTGTTGATGTCTGTTGGCCATGACATTAACGACTAGTTTACCAGCTGTGTAAGCAACCCACCCACAAGTCAGTATTGATAATATGTAATTTTGCACATCTTTTGTAAAGTAATGTCCTTTTGCCATATTAATTTTCATAATGTGATAATAAACTGTTAAGATTTATGCCACTTTTTTCTGTAAAAATTGACAGTCTACATGTTGGCGAAACTTATCTCAGTTTTCCTCTCATTGTTTTGCAGAGGTTGAGACTCCTTCTGTTTCACATCTTGCTGCTGTCATCTTAAATAATGGAGGAGCCTCATGTTCACTGTGTGTCGTGTATAAGCAGAAGATGCATGGTCAAACCTGTACCTGGCACTTCCTGTGACCTCATCACCTGCCCTCTTGTATGTGGTGCTATCTTCCACAGCTGCAAGGCTCTTGAACACAAGCTGCTGTGCCCGCTTGAAAGGGTGCCGTGTCTTAACCAAAGCATTGGATGCCCTTTTACACTGGCCCATGGCCAGATGGCAGAGCACCTTGAGGTGTGTCCTGCAGGTGTGGTGTGCTGCACTATGGAGTGGAATAGGTGGCCAGTAAACGACGAGGATTATCGTTCGTACGAGAGACTGAGTCAAGAAGCAGATGAGGTGGAGCAGCTTGACATGGCGCTTGCCCTTCAGGACCAGCGCACCATGTTAGCGTCACTCAAACTCGTCTCTCTGGCTCCTACTAGTGGCCCGGAGAAAAAGACTCAGGCACCAGGACAATACGAAAAGCCTGGCCTAGACTCAATTGCTCAGCCTCCATGTGTGCAGGTGGAGAGCGTTGAGATGGAGCCTGTGGCTGGCTGCTCGAAAGACAAGATCTCCAATGGGATTAATGGTCTAAAAGAAGAGCATTACGGGGAGCTCTACCAGACCACAGTAGAGACGACCAAAAGCCTGGCCGCAGCTCTCAACGTCCTGATCCACCTTAATTCTTCAGAAACAGACTGTACAACCCCTAATGCGTCAGCTGTACTTACAGAGCGCAATGGGGAACTGCATGAAAAGGTGAGGATGAGAGGAGATGCAGAGTTCAGCTGTGAAAAAATAGCTAGCGGAGTCAATGGCTTAAAGGAGGAGCTACAGCCTCAACAGCACCAGCAACTCAAGGAGCTTGGCAGGAGTTTGGCATCTGCTCTCGGTGCATTAGGAGATGCTGTCAAAGGCAGCGAGCCAGTTAGTGGCTCAATACTAAACAATAATGGCAGGCTCAATCAGTCAGAAACTTTGGAGTCGGCAGATGTTGATATGGAAGACGTAACATCGGCGGTTGATGGTGAGACTGGGGCTGTTGGGGGAATTGACTCTGGAGAAACTGCTTTAGATGTTCTTGCTCGTGAAGCAACTGGTGAGTGTGGCCCAGACATGTTGGAAGACATAGATAGGCGAGGTTTCTGTAATGGCTCTCATAGTATTGTAGATCACTTAATGGAATCGACCAATGAACACCATGAAAATCCAGAGTCCCGAAGTTCTTGGGAGTTTGTTGGTCCTTTAATTCCCCATAGATCAGAGATCAGACACGAACAGCATGCGTTCTTGATCCAGGGGGTCTCTGGATCGCAAGCGCCATTGCTGCAGCAACCTATACATGCTCAGACTCTGACCGTCCAGAGAGACGGTGCACTACCTATGATGGCAATAGACTATGAAGATCGGACTTTTGAGAGGAAACTCCAAAACCTTCAGATGCTGCGCAATTTTATGCCACTTGGACTTAATGGGCGGAAGGGGTCGTTTACAGAAGTCTTTCCCCATAGAAATCCACATTGCAGAATGGAGGACAAAGCTGTGGACACATCGGATTTGGATCAGGAACCAATGGACGACCCAATGGGACTTGGTGAAATTGACTTTACGGCAGCTGCCCTTCTGTTCTGCTTGGAGGAATCGCCGCGAGCTCGGAGGATATCCGACACGGTCTATGCGTTCGGAGGCACACGTGTAGACTTCGGTACCCAGACGTTTAGTTTCCCTGCTGCCATCTTGGCAACAAGCACTATGGTCGGGGAGGTTGCATCGGCTTCCGTTTGTGATCGAGCCGCACCGCGCCTTTCGCAACCGAGTCCGTTTTGCACTTTACGGCTCGATCTCACGCTGGAGCAGCTTGTGCCTCGCCCAAGCTGGGCTCCACGCGAGGGCTCCATGTTTACCTTTGAGTGCGGCCAGCTCTTCCGTCGAGTAGAGTTCCTCTCGCATTTTCGCAACGTTCACGGAGATATCCACTCTGGACTCAATGGCTGGATGGAGCACCGTTGTCCGTTAGCGTATTATGGCTGCACGTATTCCCAGCGCAGATTCTGCCCATCCACTCAGGGCTCGAAGGTTGTTCATGACCGTCACCTCAGGTCCTTCGGGGTGCAACCCATCTTAGAAACTGTGATTGAACCCAAGTGTGATCACCTTAGTGGACTGCCGTTTGAAGTACTTCAACATGTAGCCCGATTTTTGGATGGTTTTAGCCTATGTCAGATGTCAATGGTGTCCCGCACAATGAGGGATGTTTGTGCCAGTTTGCTGCAGACTCGTGGCATGGTGGTGGTACAATGGGAAAAGAAGCAATATTTGGACGGAAGGCAAACCTGGCAGATAAAAGACAAGGTAAAGTATGTCTAAATGGTGAGGAGCATGCTAATGTTAAACCAATGGTGCATCAGCTCCCAAGCTCATAAATTAGTATATAGCGTAAAAATATTTCAGCCAAGTACTTATCATAAATATTTACTGTTACTTTTTCCCAAATCTTCTGTTGTGTGTCATTAAATTGATTTGTGTTGGCTCAAACAAGAGTCAACATTTCAACATTTTTTGGATCAAAAAAGTAAATCAAAATTGTCCTAAGATAAGTATATCCTATGAAGTATCCATTTCAAATGTTGACTAGTGTATATTTAATGTGTCATGCTTCAGAAGTGTGGCAATTTCTGGAGCATAGTGAGCAGTGGATGCTCCCTGTTTTTTGGGGGAGGATGCATTGTGGGATACTTCAAGTGAAAGTCACAGTGAGAACTATAGTGGAGAACTATTGAGAACATTACCAATAAATTAAAACTAAATCTAATTACACTTCAAAGATGTTTTCTGTCTTCCGTTTTCTTGCAGGTTTGGCGTTTCAGCACAGCCTTTAGCCCAGTTGACCGGTGGGAGTTTGCGGACATCTCTAGCATGGCAGACCACCTGAAACGTTGCCCATACAATGATGTCCTCCGACAAGTGGAGGCAGTTCCACTGCCCTGCATGTGCACGAACAGAGAGCTAACGCGAGACGGCAGATCGCTTCGATCTGTTCTCAAACCAGTATCATAACGCTACAGAAGCTAAAACACTACAATATCTAACCTCTTCGATTGATAATATATCACTGTGTAAATAAAAGGAAACTAAATATTTTTCTTTTTTTTTTTTGATGCTAAGATTATTTTTGTATTAATATATCAAAGATTAGTTTGATCTAAATGTGTGTGATGCAGATGGTTCCTCTGACACAGACTCATGCTTTCTTTGTCAAGATTAAGGACTGGTTTAAAAGAGAGTAAACATCGGTGAAGCAAGGCTTAATTTAACAGAATTATATGAGCCTCTTCTCTGTCACTAGCACTTGATTTATTTGTCTTGACACAGCAAGATAATCTCTGTAAAGATTATCGGATAATGACTTCTGCTTCCTGTCTGTACATATCCACACTAGTATATTTGCATGGTTGAAGATACTGTTTGAAATAGGACACTTTCTATGATTATTTTTGGATGGTTCAGTTTTACTTCATTTTATGGTGACATTGCAGACCGGTGCTGCTCACCTTGACCTGAGAACAGCTGTCATGCTTAAGAATTCAAGGGCTTGGATTTATATTGTGTTTCATAGTAAAAGAGCATTGTTACAGATAAGGAGGTTTTCATTTACAGCAATTTTACAATTGCCACTCTCTCTTAAAGACTACATCCAAAAATGGCACGAATGGACTTTAGTCAAATGGACTACACTCTATGTACTGAAGCATACATACTAAAACATGCACCTTGAACTATTTTAATTTGTTCTCCAGTTCTGTATCACTCCATTTCAGCATGCCAACCCTATATCAGCATTTAGAGTCAATATTTGCACTTTATTGAATTTTGTGGCTGTCTGATCTCTGGTCTGCGCTATTCTCACTAACCTGGAGTAAACCGATGCTCTGCTATTGTATTTCCTATTGAGTGAGCAGGAAAAGCTTAGGTAACACTATATTTGAGTACAAAGAAGAGCTCTATAACTCTATATAAACATGTGATGTGTGACATATCGTAACCTGTCTTCTGCATTTAAATGTGTGCTCTGAGAATTTGCGAAGGCTAATATTTGAAGGCGTGATTTGCAGCTGAGGAAACACCACAAATGTGTTTCTTTTAACCTTTACGGTTTATGGAAAGCTATGCAGCATTTATGTTTTAGGAGCTGTTTTAGGCTTCTCAACTTGTGTGTCACCCAAGGTTGTGTGTTCATTTCCATGTAATCAAAATGAAGTGTTTTTTTTTTTTTTTTTTTTTCGTAAGGCAGTCCATATATTGTATTACTAAAGCCATGAGTCCGTTTTCTGGTTATTAGGTTGTTTGCTTATGATCTAAGAAGGTGAATTTTCAGTACAGTTGTTGATTGGAGTTGCATGTGGGTTTTGACTTCAATGAATTAAAAATATCTATATATTTTATTATCTTTATGTTGGCTCAGTGTTCTTTTATTTAGTATTTTTTGTATTTTGCTTTAATTATTAACATTATCAACAATACTACAGGGAATTGTTTGCTGCTTTCTCTGGAAATGTGCTGGGTCTCTAAGATTGTAATAAATCTTTGTTAACAAAGAAATCAATACAAGACCTACTCAGAAGACCCAAGTATTTCCTGCCTCTTACATAGTTTACCTCTCAAGTGTACTTTTCCTAAAAAAACAAAAGAGTCTGGCCTTTTGTCACCTCTTGGGGGGCAGGTGCATACTAAATGTCAGGGGAGTTGAATGTATTTATTTTTGTATAGAGCAGAGCCATAATCCAGATAATTTGTTTTAATTAATGGTGATCAATGCATCATACCCTTAAGCAAAACTACTGAATGAGCATGTAGTGTACTTAAAATATTATATATATATATTATATATATAACTACTTTTAGATAATATAATATTAATTAACTAAAACCACTGTGTTATAGAATAGTCATACAATTAAACTCTTCTTTAAGTGTACTTAAGTACTCTTAAAAGGTCCACTTTATTAAGCACCTTAAAAATCATTAATGTATTAATAAGTTGTCGCTTTTGCTTTTAAAGAAGCAAACGTTTGGTGTAGGCTATTGACTTACTAAATCAAATGTAATTGATTAATAATTTTAAATGTAGTGTGTTAAGTACATTTAACCTTAATCCATACAAAAAAAAGAAATTACTAAGAAAATAATAAGTAAACTAAGAAATTCAATAGAAATAATATTAGATATTATTTAGAACTTAGAAAAATACTATATTAGAGATATTCATATTATTAAAATATTACAATATAAATAATAAGGATTTTTAAATGTAACAAGTTTTGTCACATTTAAAGTATAATAAATTTGTGTACACATTCAAATAATATTTGTAGATTTGAATATTCAGTTTTGTGCGATAGAGAGTCACTCAAGTAGGATAGAGTCCATTCAAGGCCTCAAAACTAAGTGGCAGTATCTTATAATCAATATACAAATTAACAGGTTAGCCAGTGCTGACTAGCAGTGATAATAAAATTGAGCTGATGTGATCAGATTTTCTGGATTTTGTAAGGTCTTAAAAATGCATGAATAATAGGCCAATTAGCCTATTCAAGAATCAGTCAAATGTTAAGCTGAACTGTAAAAGCATTGAAATGCTCTATAGATTTTACAATAACCTGTTCTCAATTTATAAACTTTGTCATTTATCACATCAACCGTTATTATAATTAATAGTTTTTCATCCAACCACTTGATGGTAGTGTTTCATTCATGCCAAAACATTTTGATAGTGACTATTATAAAGACTGTAACTTGGAAGGCCATTTGAAATGGGTTTAATAATGACTTTGATGAATCACACACACACACACACAAATACAGAAGAGGGCCTCCAAAGCGCATGCGATCGAAGGCTGCGAAAATGAAGCATTCATAAGTGATTCTATTTATGCATCTGGGTTTTTATTTATATGTTAATTTCAGAAAAACTGCCCTTTACCTTATAATTTTAAATATTTAGTTTAATTGATTAAAAAAATGTAATTTGGTCAAAAAACAGTATCTTGTCCAGAGACCTTTCTGGGCCATGCAGCGCCCCCTGGAGGATGCGTGTGTTTCCAGTAAACTATTAATGGTTGACGCACAATATTACAAACTGTCCTGTATAAACTGAGGCGTCTTTACAGCCCTATAAAACGCACAGTTGTCCCCTCTCAGCCACTGTATCGCATTAAATGTCAACAGTACTGCGTGTATTTTTAGCACAGCCATTGACCGAAGACGCATAGAGATCAGTCCCAGTTAAAACACGGCATGGCTGTGTTCAGGTTTGGTGTCATTCTGACCCCCGAGTGTTGTGATATCGAAGTGTTTGTGCTGGGCTCTCGGACGGAGATGGGTCACTGGGATCCGGACCGAGCCGTGAAGATGAGCCCGGGCCGCTCGGTTCTGTCCATCTGTGAGCCGTGTCTGTGGACCGGAGACGTGCGTCTGTCTGAAGCGCGCACACACGAGCTGTGGTTTAAGTTCATAAAGCGTGTCGATGGGAAGTTCATCTGGGAAGGTACGTGAAGATACCACGGAGAAGCTGCGAGTACGATACAAACACGCTGTTTCGGTTTATATGAAACATCACTTTTAATAAAAGACAAAAACACGGGCTAATAACATTCAGAGTGCATTGACCATTTTGACTCACTAGATGGAGCCGATGTTTCAAAGTCTGACTTGCAAGGCCACCAATTTCTGTTTGAACATTTAACATGATAGTTTACAGTCTCTAACCATAGTCCTTGCATTTCCGTACGTTTGTTTATTTGCACAATATTTAAGAAATAGCCTAACGACTTCCTTGTCAAAGAAAAAAAAAATGAAGTATCAGCTAGTAGGCAACTCAGTATAATCTTATTTATTTGCGTTTGTTTGTAATGGAACGGTTGATTGGGACCTTATGTGATGAATATAAAAATATAAATATGAGCATGTTTGATGCATGCATGAAAATGGCCATATAAGTTCTATTCATCTTTTTCTTACGACCCACGATGCAAATAGCTTACGAACATCTGACAGATGTCTGCCAAAGATCATTTGATTTGGAAAGCATCTGCTGTACAAACTTCTAACGGATGTCTACATTAACCATAAACATCTTTAAGGCCCTGTATCATAGATTTAGCCTAAGTCAGGATTAAGTCCTAGTTCAATTAGACCATTTAAGTATTTTTTTTATAAACTTGCCGTAGAAAAAAGCATTACTAGTGTGTAACTTAAGACAAAAAGGGCCTAACATGTTTTAAGATCAGTCAGTGGAAGTAGGCTATCTTTCAGGTGTCTAAAGGAGACATCTGTTAGATGCATAACTATGCCTATTGCAGATGAGTAAACCCTCTTAAAAAAGATGTCTTGCAGATGTAATGCAAATGTCAAATAGACATCTCTGTGATGTACATGTGCTATCAGGGGAACATGATCGGGAATAACTTCCTGTTAACAGTAAACAATCAGTAAAAGATTGCTCTATAAATGCAATAATATGCATAAAAATACAACGTGGTGATGTTATTCTTTGCCCTTAGTTCATTGTAAAATAAAAGTAATTTTAAATGTGAAATAGCATTAAAATGTCTTTCAGCATAATATGAATACCTGGAAAGAGATGTGAGGGTTTTCGGAGAAAAGTGGGAGTGCATTCCAGTGAATTATTCATGGTTGATATCGGAAATTAAATCAGGAGAGTAGACCACAAATGCGCAGTATATGCTATCTTTATTTATGCTGTTACAGAGGAACACAAAGAAAAAAGGGAAATAATGAGGAGGAAAAGAATGCAGCGGACTGAGAAGAGCTCTGACCATAGACTCTCTTTTTTTGTTTTATATCACATTTTTCTGATGACTGAAAATAGAGCATGAAAGAAAACGTACAGCTCATTCAGTCAAACCCAGAATAAAGGATTGTTTTTAGCTCAGCTTTGTGATTTCAAATGATTTGTTTCAGAGTGGAACTTCCCCAAACCCAAAGTGCCTCCTGTAATTTAAAACCAGCCGAATAAACAACTGCTTGTGGATAGTGATTATATTATTATTTTTTTGGGGGATAGTTATGGAGTTTGGTGCAATTATTCAATAAGAAATCATTTGTCTTAATAAGATAGTAAGGGAGGTTAATAATAATAAGATATCAAACCGCAAAGTCATTATAGTTGGGTAAACGTTTATAATAAGAGACTACGACAATTAGTTATGTAACTTTTGTGGTGCCCTTCGATCAAAATCTCTTTTTGTAAAGGAAAAAAACACAAAAACTTGTAAAATTAAAAACACCAAGAAAGACATTTTCTTACTTTAAAAAAAAAAAAACTTTTTTAAAAATATTAAACTATTAATCTTGGTGATAATAAAGGATAATGCTTTCTCTTTATTGATTTTTTCGTTTGTCTTATTTTGTGAAGTTGTTAAAATTATATTGTGGACTTTTCAGCAAAAATAAAAATCATATATGTTTAAGCCACTCACGTCTTTAATTGGCTTTCGTCTATTTTTAAATCTCATTTTCACAAGATACAGACTACAAAACATTGTTTTAAAGATATATATATATTTTATTATGATGTATGACCTTAATGTCGGCTAGTCTCCATCTCTCTGTCTTTTACCCATCTGTTTTAACACTTATATCTATAGGATTTATATATATATATATACACAGTATACAAATATTGCCCAATACATGTTTGTGTGTGTTTGGTCACTGCCTTCATCATTTTGTCTTGTTTTATTCTTTCACACAGCTTGTAGAAAAGTATTTGTCATAAAACCAAACTTTGAACTTTGCTTCGGGAGCCAAGCGTCAAATTTTTCAAACTGATGAAAAGCTCCGTGTCGTTCAAACCTGAACATGACGTGCTTTGTCAGAGAAGCCAGGCTGTCGTCCTTACATGACTCAATGGCGGTTTTCTCATTCTGTCATGTTTCTTGTTTGAATGAATACGTCTGTGCGTGACCAAATCGAGGATCTGCTCCAGTGCTCACGCCGTCTGTTGACTGAGGTTTAGATTGAGCCATTGTTTGCTGTCATCTTGTCTATTCATATGAAAACAACTGAGATCTTTATTGTGTCGAGATGTGTTTTTCTGATTGAAATGATGCTTGTTGATTGCACACCAGCAGGCGAATTGGCTGTAAGCATGCCTCAGGTGAGCAAGCATCAACTGATAGTCCTCCAGTTGAGATAAAAGTACTCTGATCAGTGGAGCATCCAGGGACAGGGACAGACTTGGTTTAGGACGTTTTGGTCTGTACACTTAAGTAGGCACCATGTTTTTCTGCATATGACCTAGAAGAAAAACCATATGATAGAGTATATACACACACACACACACACACACACACACACACACACACACACACTTGTGCTCATAAGTGTACACACCCCTTGCAGAATGTGTACAATGTTAATAATTAAAGCAAAATAAGAGGGGTCATTAAAATTGCATGTTATTTTTTATATTTAGTACTGCCCTGAATAAGCAATTTCATGTACTCCACAAGACAAAATGACCCCAATCACAAGTTTACATACCCTTCTTAATCTTAATACTGTGTGTCATTTGGATGATCCAACGTTTTTATATTTTGTCTCGGTTGTCCTCTAGCTCCTGCATGTTCTTTGATTTTCCAGCATCTTCTGAAAATTTGAGCCCTTTCCAGCACTGTATGATTTTGAGATCCATGTTTTTACACGGAGGACAACTGAGCGACTCAAGTTAAATGAAGTTCAACTTTTACATACTTTTTAGTCATTGCATATTTTTCATCCATTACCCTGCGTCGTTTTTTTAAAGGAATAATTCATGGCAAAAATGAAAATTGAAAGAGGAATTTGTTTTCTTTATCAGATTTAAAGAAATGTTGCATTACATTACATGTTCACCAGAATGAGACTGGATGGACTGGAGAGGTCTGGCATGGATTATTATGTTTCTGACGGCACTCATTCGCTGGAGAGGATCGATTGGTGAGCAAGTCATGTAATGGTAATTTCTGCAAATCCTCTACAAAACAGCAAAGTCAAATTTTTGGGTGAACAATTCCTTTCAGCACAAAAAGGAGATTCTGTATTCCACTGTGCAGCTTCATTGTTATAGAATTTAGAATCAAAACAATCCATTTTATAAATGGGATTTTAAAGCTGAATGTCAAATCAATCAATAAATAAAACAAATTTGCAGTTTTGCTAAACTTACTGAATTTTGCCTTTGTACTGCAATATTGCTTTAAGACATACAAACGAGCCCACCGATTTAAACTGCACCATCTGCATACTGTATGGTGTATACGGTATGCAATGTGGCTTCAGACTGTAAGCATGAGAATAGTAATGGCATAGGTTTTGTTCATGTTATATGAGTCAGCGTGAAGAGCTTGTGTGGGCTGCAGCTGTGAGACTCTCATCAGCCCAGCAGTGGAAAGGGCGACAGCAGTGGGGTGGGATGATAAATGTCGGACGAATAACAAACCCCCCCACGTACTTTCAGAATGAATGTGAGATTGGGATGCATGCAATTTCAGAAACACATATGCTCTCCCTCATTACAGCGTGTTACATGAAGAACTAAGGCAGCGCTGCGCTACAGTTTTAGCAACGCAACGACTCATTTGAATGTTTATTGTTTTATGAATCAAGCTTATGACTTGACCATCAAAATTATGCAGGATTACGCTCATTACAGAAAGTGGCTGAATTAATGAAGGACACCTTTAGCTTTTAAATGTGAACTCTCAGAGGTCAGGAACAGATGACCTGCAGAGGCTGAAAATCAGTCAGTAATTTAATTGGCTATTGACCTTACCCTTCAGAAATAAAAAGGCTTAGACAAAAAGCAGTTCTTCCCAGAAAGGGACAATAGTGTGTATTTCAAAGGTTTTCATGAGGCCCTGAAACTTTAAAGCATGACGTAAATGTCATTCCCAATGTTAAAATCCTCATTTAGATTCGTATTACAGACTGATTAAAAGTGTGTATTGCGTTTATTAGTGCAAGTATAAAAGTTTAAGTAAAATAATTAACTGTCACAGAGTAGATCATAAATGTGCTGGAGTGAATTATATATTCAAACATCTAAACATCTATCAACTATTGAAGACTATTAATAAGCAGCAAATTAGTTGTTCGTAGTTGATGGTTTCCTAAGTGTGAGAATTGAAACCTTATAATAAACAGTCACTGAACAACTGATAACTAGATTTATACAGAAATTTCCCTTTCATTGTATAATTTATTCTAGTTTGTCATCATTGATGTGTAAATGTTAAGATGATTAGGACAATTGTTTGATGTGTCTACAGGCAATGGGCCACATCACGACCGGCACTGTGTGTATGACGACTGTAACATGGTGGACGGGGTATACTGCCACCCGATTGGTCACTGGATCGAAGAGACGGGCCACACAGATGAGATGAAGCACACTACCAACTTCTACTTCAGCATAGTGGGACAGCAAGCCATCCACTACTCTCAGTATGTGTGAATGAATTTCCCATACATCGTGAGTGGTATGTCTTTGCTGGGCAAAATTCATTGAAGAAATCCAGTCTTTCCAATACAATCTGTGTGAAATTTGGCATGAGGGGAAGTTCCCGGCTCAGATTTCTCTTACACTTAAGTTGTTCACACAGATTTGCTGTATTGACCAACAGAAAGCTGCTTGGTTTGAAAGGGACTTCTGTTTGAGAAGTGCTTCAGACCTTAAGCAGTTGGCATTAGACAGCGGACATTTAGCTGATATGTTCTGATAAAGAAACAAGCTCGTCTTCATGTTGGATGGCCTGGGGGTAAATTAAAGATAATTTTTATTTTTAGATGAACTAGTCCTTTAACATATCCTGATGATGCAGATTCCTATTGGATCCACTGGATTTAACCTAAGAAATTTCAGATCAACTGTAAATGTGATAGCTTTAGTTAAGCTCTTATGGGATTTATCAGTGAACACGCAATATCACAAACATTATGTTCTACAATCACTAATCAGTTCTATAAATAGAGCGTTTGGGTTGATGTTCTTTCATAAAGAAATAGTTTTCCTAAAATCAAAACCGAAGGTGTCTGGCGTCTGGAGGGCCACCATCCTGCAGAGTCCAGCTCCAACACGCCTGCCTGGAGAATCATCCGTTTGACCTTAATTATCTGGTTCATGTGTGTTTAATTAGGGCAGGAGCTAACCTTGCCAGTAGGATGGCCCTGCAGGAGCAGGATTGGACACCTCTGATATAGAGCAAGCTGAGGGAAGTGTCTTGGTCAAGAGCACAATGCTGATAACAGACCTTAAAATGAATCGCTTTATATTAAGGATTACAAGCCCAGAACTCGAGACACTAAGCTACTGCTATCCTATTATGCTCAGAGATATCCATCAGAAACCTAATTTTTCTTTTATCTCTCCGTCTCACTCTCTCTAAATTAAAACAGTATGCTTTTTTATTAGTTATATGTTCTAAAAACTGTGTGAGTGTAATTTTATTTTACTGTAAAATTAATTAGGCACTCGTAACGTTTCTCAAAAATGGAGCTCCTAATAGTCTCATTTACATGAAATGTAATGTATAAATTTTTTTGATCCATTACTGCGGTTTTTTTTATCATTTTCAAACAACTTTCATTGTCCTCAGAATATATAGTTGTATAAATATGTCAAAAGTAAGAACAATGCATCAAACCTTTTATTCTAGCTTCATGCTTTTGTACTTTTTAAAACTTTAGTGAAACTTACTCACATTTATGTGATGGTGTTCAGTTAATTTTAGTTGTGGCTATACTGTGCTAGTATTTTACAACAGTGTTTTAGAAAATAACCAAGGCACTTCAACAAAATCCAATTTTGAGTAGAAAACAAGACTGATATGTTCTCAGAACTGTGAGTTAATATCTCACAGTCCTGAGTTTCGAACTCGCAATTGTGACTTTATATCCAAGTTATTATATCCAAGAGGCCTTGTTGCAGAACCAAATCACGACACTTTCTTTTTCAGTTTTTCTCCAGTTTGACAACAAACATAATGTTTCCCATCAGACCCCAAAAGTTTAAAGGTGCCATAGAATGCATTGAGAGAATATTTTAAATTGTTCTCTGATATGTACATACAAGGTATGTAGCTTAGGTAAGGGGAAAAAATGCCCAGAAACGGTTTTACAGGTCCCTTTACAACCCTAGAATTTGACCCTAGAATGAAACAGTCTGTTTTTGCCTTATTTGGAAGGTTCATGAATATTAATGA
>JAUMHG010000072.1:2119812-2137776 GCA_032359395.1 Enteromius anoplus | reverse complement strand
ATGCTTAATTTGGACAAATTGTGTGCGATCTGAAAAATAAGAATGAAACCAAGAAAGGGCTGTCCCAGTGATACCAACTGTTACCAATCTGTTTAATAGTATGCTGTGAGAGACAGTGTCAAAAGCAGCGCTAAGATCGAGGAGGATCAGAATAGATAAAAGTCCAAAATCACCAGCCAGTAGTAAGTCATTTAGGATTGTGGAACATAGTTGTTTGCCAGTTGCTGTGATCTGATGTGAGGGATCATTGTGCACAATAATTATTGTGCACTGCAATATTCCATAAAAAAAACCCAACAACTTTGAACATGAACTATTGATAGCCTACCGCTGCTCCTCTTCCAGTCGCGCTATGATTCGCTCCAGCTCTCCTCGCTCCTCCCTCTCCACTGCCTGCAGAATCTGGGCGGGGCTCTGGAGCAGGTGGGAGGGGCTGTGAGTGTTGTGGGCGGGGCTTCTGCTGATGTGGGCTGGGGTTTGGGGCTGGCTGAACGATGAGCCCTCTCCTCCCAAAGTCTGGCAGTACTGCAGAATTAAAGCATGTTCCTCGTCCCTATAGAGCAAGAGTGAAAACTGGTTAGAAAATTTTTAATTTTTTTCCTGAATTTTTAAAAAACTCTGTGTTCATTTGAAAGATGAAAGTCATATACATCTAGGATGAGTAAATTATAGGCTAAACTATTCCTTATATTTTTCCAAGAATAAACGCACCAAACAAATGTTTTAAATCAACAGCATAGTAATAGCACATCTCTCCTCAACCCAAAGAGGAATAATTCACGCTATATGCAACGCAACAAACTTTAATACTCTGAGTCAGGAATTTGAACGAACCCCAAATTCTAAACATGAGCAATAGTCACAGCAGGGCTTGCCGTCACAGCATGCAAACCGTCACAGACAGAAGCATAATTAAGATGTTCTTTTAAGCCGCAGCGGGATCCAAACACAGAGATTCGAAAAGCCGACAGGTGATAGTGAGTCTGACTGTGAAAATAGGAGAGATGCTTTTAGATGTGCGCTGTCCAAACAGCTGTGCGCATGATGAGTCCCAGGTGTGTGTTCACACGCTCCCTGGCGTCTGAATCCAGCACTCATCTGGATGCACACACACAAAGACTAATCAGAGAGATTACATGGGCACTGCATCACAGGGTCTCTGCTAACAACCTGCCAACACCAGCAGATGCTGAAAAAAGCAGCCAGACACTCTGCTGCACGGCTGGGACACAACAAACACCAGCGCATTTGCATTTCCTGAAGAAAAGAGGGGCGCTTGCAAAGCAGCAGAAGAAGAACGTTAAAGCTTCAGCTGAGAGGATGCAGTGACACAGGGGTCTAAAACACACTGGACACACAGGCCACGCTTCAAAATGTTTGAATAATATAACATCACGTGGAAATATTAATGTGCCATCTGCTATCAGATGTTGAAAAAAAATTATCAGAATTAGATTAATTTTGCATGATTTTATATATTTATCTAAATTATTATTGTTTGATAAATTACATGAAAACTACATTAGTTAAGTACAAAGTTTATTTTAAAACAATAAATAATAAAATGCAAACCATAAAATAAAAAATATATAAAACAAAAAAGGCACTTTTCTTAAAATGGAAAATGATTATTAAAAATCTCTTAATTTTTCTAATGCAAAGTAAACAGTCCTTATTTTTGTGTATGCATTAGCTTTAAATACTTAAGATTTAATAAGATTTAAATACCATTTCATACATTTGTGAATCACATAAAAATATTCATGCAAGGGGTGTATGTGTTAGATAATGTTAAATAATGACTGATTTTACTCTTTCTATATATATATTTTTTGTGCATTTCATGCAATATATGTAACAAATTTGCAATGGCATCATTACATTCAGTCACATTTTTATACATAGAAAAAAAATCAATGTCTGAGGAAAATCAGTGCAGTGCTGCAGTGGAGGACAGTGTTTGTTAAGTGTTGGTAAAAGCCGGCCAGAAATGGAGAGGTGTGGAGAGATGAAAGAGGAGGCCGAAGACAGACAGAAATAGTGCAGGTGTCATGTCTGTCTCCAGCAGCATCAGTCAAGAGTTGAGTCCCAGCCGTCACATTCAATCTCAAACACCATCATAGAAGAAACTCCCCTGACGACTGCCGTCTCCTTCCCTTCATCTCTCTTTCACGTTCGTCTGCCTTGCTTTCTGGTTTGATCGCTTCAGGTTTCTTTGGTTGCTTTATTGTAACACTCAGGGATGTTTATTTGAAAAATAACAAACTTGCACAAATGCAAAAATTGCGTTTGACTGCTCGGCTCTCAAGGTTTCACAGCCTCAGATAAACACGGCTCTCATATTTCAGATACCCACGTATGTGTGTGTGGGTGAATCATGCCAAACCTGTCATGCACAAGCCACGTTTCACATTTCAAGAAAATGATCATTAAAAGCTATATTATTTTCATACAATATTTAGTATTTAGGCAGCAAATAGGTATTTATTTAGTCTGCTTTTAATTATGATCTTTTGGGTATTTAGTGTGACTTGTTTTTTTTTTGGTATTTCCCCATGCGTGAACGTGCAGATGACCTTGTTCGCAGTAAATATTAGCCAGCACACTGTGGTAATAAAGCAGAAAGAGTGAGAGTGTTTGATCTCTAGTGTAGCATCAGTGCAGGTTTGAGACACGGACCTCCCTCTGAGGAGGAAGGCCAGGCAATGGCTTATTAGCTCTGTAATTATCATACGCTTGTTCTGTGAAGGACACCCGCTGAGCTTGCCTGAACACGTCCACAACAGCATAAAACAAGCTCTGAAGCCTTTAATGATGTGCGCAAGATGGGCCAAACTCTTAAAGGGAAGTATCCTGCATTACTGAAACATTTTAAGTTTGATAGTTTTCCACCCTCCCACTGACTCTCAGAATTAAAACAGCTGCCTAAATGTTACCGTACCTTTAAGACTTCTCTATCTGTGTGCAAATAAGGACAGCTGAGCTCCTGAATAGCGGATTGAGGGGTGGGGCTATGTTAATGAGCTCATTAAGAGCTCCTCCCTCATAAATTTCATTTATAGGGGAGGAGCTCTACAGAACAGATGTTTCAAACCGTGATTTTTTTTTTTTAAAGAGCAAGATAGGAAAAAGCTGGATGAAAATGGGATGTGGAATTTAGTGTAAATGTTCTTATTATTAATGATTATTCTCATGAACTCTTCACAGAAACACCAGGGCAACTTTAACTCGTTAATTGTATTGTTTCTTCAAAGTTTTGAAGAAACTTCTTTACTGATTAAATGATTGTCTCTCTATCAAGGATGCTCCTCTACTTTCATTTTCTTTCATCTTTCCAGTTTTCCACTTCCACTCGATGAATCTTTTCTCTTCATTCTGCTTCATCGAGGCTTTTTCTGACGCTGCATTCTTATTTCACACAAAGAGTTTTCTTCAGACTAAAACTGAACAATAAAAGAGACTAATTTAAGTCAATAAAGGCTGTCTTAAGGAGCGCTGCTCCCAGCAGGTCCATTAGCAGAGCGGTCATAGAGAGAGAAAGAGGTTAGTCTCGTTACTCACTCCACCTGTCCAGCTCTCCCAGACATTTCACAGCTCAAACCGCTCTTCACTAACGTAACGGTGCTGGAGCGGAGATCTGTGAAGCTTTCTCAGGACAGGCTCTGACTGCTACCACAAACCAGCAAATCACATCGCTCTTTCCATGCTGGCCTTTGTGGATTTCACAGGCCGTTTAAAGACAATGTTAAGAATGATAATAGCTCAACAGTCATTTAAATATGTATTATTTAAGTTTACAGTACCATGAATTTAAGTGGTTACATTAACAAAACATTAACAATAACATTCATACATACATACAAAAACATTAAAAGCCATCTTCTAAGACGAACATGACATGCCCCATGTCCTGATCTCATAAAAAAAACTTCAAACAAAGGATGAATAATAATAATACAAAAAAAGGAAGTAGATTGGTGATATTTTTTAGTATTATTTCTTAAATGACTGTTTTATCATGTTTTACGTAATTTAAAATAAGCAGCGACATTTCTTATAATACGTGAAAAATATTTAGCCTGTCTCCTAAAATACCAGATTATTTGGACATTTGATAAAAAGACATTATTATTTCAGAATTAATAATTCATATAATATTTCATATTTGAGAAAAAAAAGTCTTAAGATTGTTGTCAAATGATTAATCAGGATTAAATGCATCCAAAATAAATGTTTTGTTTACATAATATATGTGTGTATGGTATTATTTATAAATAAATAAATAAAAATAAATAAATATATAAACTAAATAAATAAATATATATATATATATATATATATATATATATATAGATATAAACACATGCATGCATATATTTAAGAAAACTATATTATATATTATATAAAATATAAGAATGTGTGTTTATGCATAGGCTAAACAATAAACATATATACTGTTGTACAGTTATTTTGGATGTGATTAATCACGATTAATTGTTTGACAGAACTCATGTTTACATAACTGCACTATAATGAACTGTACACATTCATATGTAATACAACTTCTGGTCACACTTTATTTTGAGGTCCAATGTTCTCTATTAACAAACCAATAACTATAACTTTTGCCTTAATAAATCCCATACTTTGCTGTTTATTAATAGTTAGTAAGATAATTGTGGAGGTATTGGTAGAATCTGGTCATGCCATATCATACAAGTGCTAAAAAACAGCCAATATACAGTATTAATAATAGGCATGATAATAAGCAACCAGTTAAGAGTGGGAATTGAAATATTTGATCTTATAATTCGATAAACATATTGGGTCATCATACTTGCAATCCCCAACCTGCATGACTCAGATGAACAGATTTTGGCAAATGAAGTGAAATGCTCAGTGTGTAAACAGCAGTGAATCATAACACAGCGTTGAGTCTGAAATATAACAGATTCAGCGGTCCAGACCCAAGAGGAGCACACTCTCCTCCGAAAGCTCAAAACAGGACCTCGGGTTTGAAGCAAGCGAAGAAACCTTGTATTTGTACTATTACGCTGGAACAAGCAGAGACAGATCTGGAAAGCGTTCAATCAGAGCGCCGAAGAACAAGACGCAGACAGAAAAACACATCACTGCCTACATCTCCCACAGGACCCGGGAGAGAGCGGAAAGAAAGGCACAAATTGGAAACAAAGCGATCGCACGCTCCCCTTCTCTCTGTGCAGATGAGACTTCACATCATCTCTGGCCCCGGGGCTGAGACGAGATGTCCCGCTTGAGTCTGTGATTCTGCATGGGCTGCATTTATCAGCAGGAGTGTAAACAGAGTTCATAAGCTCTAAACCCCAGGAACGGGACGTGAGCGTGCATGCATACAAACAAAGCCAACACCATACTGAACGAGAAAGAAAACCAGAGCTGTGGTTTAGTAGTTCCTGCACGCAACCCAGACACACTGAGCTGTGGTGCTCGTGTGGGAAACGCAGGGTCAACTTGTCACAATTTTGGATGCATATGGCATCCAGGAGATGCAGGTTTGTGTATGTCATGTAACGTGTCCCAATCAAGTCCTGTATATCCTTAGACTCTACTTTTGGACAAAACAAGTCAATCTTTATTCCCCATATAGTCATGAGCAGTTAGCAACGTTTCCCAATCATGTCCCACTTTTTGTCTCCCTATTTTACAACCCTGGATAACAAAATGACACAAACTGGTATAGTCTACATTCACGTGAGACAGGTGTGTGACAAATTTGAAATTGATTTTTGAGAATCCTGCAAAATTAAAATTGCTAAAAAGCTACGTTGTGCTATTTTTATGTTTTATAATACAGAATGTAATAATTGATTTTCAGATAAATAGTTAGATATATAAATGTTTTCCAATTGTAGTTACTGAATTTGTGGTCTATTTAAAGGTTTAGTGGCATAATGTAAAATTAATTCTTGTAAAAAATGTTGTTGTACTATTAGAATTGTTTTTAAATAACATATAATTAATTGAAATAAAGCTGAAATGAAATAAAGTAATATCTGATGAAACATTTACTTAAAAAATAGAACTTTACAAATGATGTCTTGGCAATGAATAAAATAAGTTAAAATTAAATATTACAAAATAAAACATTCAATAAAACATCTAATTAAACTAGAACTTTAAAAATGATGCCTTGGCAATGAATAAAATTAAATTCAATAAAATTGCCAATAAATAAAGTAAGTTTAAATGCTAAAATTACAACAACGGAAACTAAAATAGAAGATAAATAAATCGAATTAAAGAATAAAAAACCTAATTAACAATAAAAACGAACAAAAGCTAATTGAAATTACAAATGCATGTACTGTAACAATATACAATGTTACTATACATTAAAAATCTATTTGTAAAAATCTGTGTACTGTAGATTTCTTTATCTGATTTTGCTGAAAAGAGCGGGAAGCTGGATCAGGTGAGAACGGGACAGAATCTTTAAGTCAAGACTGAAAAAACGATTCCTAGTTAGAGCCAAAGTGTAGTGTTTGACAGATGTGTAGTTTAAAATCCAGCTCCATCCCGTTCCCATTCTTGCGTAATGTGGAACCTACAGGTTCATGCTTGGACCTTTGATGTGTCCTGCTCCAACACCTCCTCCTAACATCCTGTCACTCTCTACTAAAAACGCTCCCAAAAAGAACGAAAAGTTAAAGAGCACTGGTGACGTTGTGCAGTGTTCAGTTCAATGCTCTGGACAAATTAGGGTCTGAATCCAGCTCAGATCTCATTCCCTCTGTCTTTCCATGGTAACTACCTGTCAAGCTCTAGAACAGCTGTAGAATAGAAATGAGGCACAAGCCCCAAAATTAAAAAAAGAAAACCGAGCGAGTGGATTTTAATGGCATTTTCGAGTGGGAAATCTTCCCTCCTGCACTCAATTAAACTCAACAGATAATGCCATTACACAGCAATCCATCACAAACATTGTAATGAGAACGCACTAAATTCTCTCTCTACATCTCAAACACACACACGCCAGCAAATATATGATGCTGAAGAGTGTGCTAATGCATTAGGTACAGAGATAAACAAGGTGTTAGCGGGACAGCAGGAGGAATGGAATTAGTTCCATCTGCTTAGAGCCAGCCGAAGAAAGACAGAGAAAGAGAGACGGGTGAGAGAAAGAGACAGCAGAAGTAATTCGATTTATGAGGGATGCTAATGTGATTATTTTAACCCCACTTTACAAACACAAACAGAGCGCCACAGTCACACATGCTTCTCATTGTCTCTGTCCTGGTAAAACTGACCATCATCTGACAATCTTCATAAACGTCAGAGCTGCTGAACTGATGCAACAGTGTGCAACCACACACTCCACGGTAAACGAGATACGCCAAATCTCCAGGTAGTGTTTGAGGAAGAAGAGGACGATTGCTCATTAGAAGTCAGAACGTCCCTCATCGGCTTTGAACAATAATCGCTTATATTAAATGACTGTGTGTGTGGGTCGTGGGTTTACTTGGCTACACTTTGGCTTCAAGTTTGTCCAAAGAAATGACCTAAACTGACAAAATGGTTATTAAGGAACATCTCAAGGGTAAAGTCAATGCTTGCATACATATATTAGCATTACACTGGATATTGGCCGATATAAGAGCTTTTTAAATGTATTGGTAATGTTTTAGCCAGAACCAATGAATGCATCAACGAATGAATAAACATAATGAATAATTACCAAAATTCTGGTGCATCATTACTTGAGCTTGTTTTTAATCTGTAGTTATTCAAATTATTTTTCATATGAAAGTCTATTACATGACCAAATGTGCATGTGTAATTGTGATTGTTTGCTTTGTGAGACACTTGTGTGTGTGTAGTGATTCCGAACTGTGTCTTACACCTCCTCTGTCCCTGCTCTATTACAGCTGGTAACAAGCTTGTATTCCAGCATCTCATGAAGAGTCGGGATGAACCCGTGCAGATACAGTACATGACACTGCACGACTGTGTGTGTGTTACTGGAGCTTCATTTCTTTGATAAAAATCCACAGCGCGTCTGATTCCTCTCACTACTGCCCTCCGTCCATCTCTTTCTACACACTCCTTTCGTTTCTTTTATCAGCACAGTGTGTCCCTCTCTGCTCCAAACCTTAAAGGGCTCAGATGACGGAAAACAAGACTTTTCTGAAACCGAGCTCAAGATGTACTCCAATACTCACTCATTCAACTCAGAACTCCCTCACGGTCCACCAGAAATCATATCTCACGTCATTTCGTCAATCTTTTAATAAGCAAAACATTTTTTCATCATTATTTGTTTAACCAGCAAATGCTGGTGGCCACTGACTTGCATAATACTGAAAAATACCATGGATGTCAGCGGCTACCATCAACTGCTTGGCTACCAATATTCTTCTAAATATCTCGATTTGTGTAAATGACGACAATGTCATTTTTTAGGGAGACCTTTACCTTTTAATCTGATTCACCAGAATTTCACCAACATATTCTGTCGAAGAATGGCCTAGATTTGGCCTAGAACAAACTAGATTTCCAGTAAAGACAGTAAAGAGTTTCTAGACTTACATGCTTCCGGTGGCCGAGCTGCTGTCTGTGGGCAGAGAGCCATTGGAGCGCTCCATCTGTGCCAACCTGAGCAGACAGAGACCCAGATCAACGACACTGTTTATTAGCATTAAAACATCCAGCATATAGCCTTGTGTACATATGAGCATCCTTATTCATGTGTTGGGTGATGAATGAGAACATAAAACTAGAAAAACGTCAATTGAAAGTATGAGTTCTGGTCCGGCCAAGAGGGTTGGAAACCACCAATCGAAGCTCAATACTGAAAAGCGCTGCATCATAGATAGTGCTAGCGTAAGGAGCTTTACTTTCTCACACACTTGGGAGTGAAGACTCGTCCCGATGGATTACCGTCTCATAGAGTTCCTATAATGGGATTGAGGCTTCAGTCGTAGTCTATATTCACAATCCTATAATAACCGCCTGTGTGTGTGATAGTGACATTGAGAGAAACTAGCTGACGATGAAAATCCATTTTCGAGTCTTTATGGGTAGAAGGTCAGCGCTGGAGGCAGTTGGTGCATGTGTGCATGCATAGTGTGTTTTTTTTTCTCCTTTGAGCAGGTGTAAATCGAATTGATATGCGCCTAATATACAGTATGTGGCAGCAGATTAAATTGGCTTTGGAGGAGAGTCAGAGGTCCAAGATAGCATGTGTGCATTCATGCTGCTCAAGATCTTATGATACCGTTACAGCACTGAATACTGTAAACACAACAGTAACTAATGAAGACTATTTTGTACATTGTTACTTTAATTGTAATAATTCAGTATTAAAAGCTAATAATTACTACACATATTTGAAGTAATATTGTGGGAGAAATTTTTTTTTCTAAAAAAAAAAATTCTTCACACTCAGAACAACTGTTCTCTTAAGAACTGTTTACTAAAAGGAGCCTTATTTTTAGGAGTGTAACTACTTCGTAACAACATCTCTTTAAAGTGTAACCATAATTCACAAGCAATACAGATGTATGCAATTAATTCGATAATTCCTTTGACATTTACATGATTGACAGCCATAGTTTTTTTTTTAAGTCAGACATGTGCGATTGTGCTAATTCATAAATGACGTAAGTGTGGTTTGTGTCAGTGAGATATACCTGCTGGCGTAATGCCCTATCCGTGAGTGTGTGTCGTCATGAGAGAGTTGTGGCGATGGAGAAAGCCTGAAAACATAAACACACACATAAACAAAAGCACACTCCAAAAATAATCATCGCCAAACACGACGCTAAACATGAAATGTGTCTGATGATCTACAGGGAAGGCCAAGTGTTATTGGGATGGATGAGCTGAGGAAGAAGGTTAGATGGAAAATAAAAAACAAAAAGAGAGGTGGGGAGGGGGTGCAGGTGGATATGCCATTCCGCGCGTGCATTGATGTGAGCGGCATGCTGTGCTGAGGAAGTTGAGGAGGACTGTCGATACTCACTCGTACTGCTCCGGGCACATGCTGATGAGAGTGACCGGACTGCAAGAGGGAGAAAGAACAACAGAAACCAGGGGGAAGGAGGGGGAATGGGGGGAGGGGAGGGAGGAACAGATTTTGTTTTAGGGTCAGAGGTCACACAATGTGGAGGTCAGATCTAGACACAAGGATGTGGAGTAGTTCTGGCTGAAATACTCCTCCGGTACTGTAGGGGGCAGTGTTGAGTACTGGACTTACTGAATGATCCACAAATGAATACAAAAAGTCGAATGATAATACGACACTATTTACTGACTGACGTGTCATACTAAACCCTGAATGACTTAGTTGTATAAAATCGATAGTTTTGATGGTTGAGCTGTTTTTGAAGCTTTTCTAAATGACCTTACAAACATACAACTCTTTGTTTCTGCATCTGTGTGTTGCTCGGCAACCACTTTGTTGCAATTTGCACGCCGTAACCTGTTTGTGTTTTTGGTTTTATGCCGTTTTTGTTGGTTTGGCCCTGGTCACTCAATGTTTAAGCATAAACGTTCTTCTAAAGACCTACTTTTGACTTCTACATAAAGTTATGTGGCTTTGAAACAACACGAGGATGAGTAAACACTACATTTTCACTATTTTTGTGAACTATCGGCTTTAATAAAGCAACTGTTATTTGAATTTCTTTTGCACACACAGAGCAACGTTTAGCCTCAAAACTTGGCGGATCAGATCTCCAAACCAATCTTTGATCTTTCATTAATTTTCATTTCCATTTCAAGTGAAACTTGCTGTTAATCGCATATAGCGCAAAAAAGATCAAACGATCCGCTCCGAATAGTCAGGGACAAGTTTAATCTGCTGGAGTACCCTAGTGAACCTCAGTGTCTCTTGGAGATGATGAAAAGTGTCCTCTTTTTCTTTTAAAGAAAACCATACAGCAGATGAGAAGATAATTGCGAGCTGGGCTATTCAAGATTAGATCGGTTCGTGTTTGTCTTTTTTGCGAAAGCAGGGGCATTCCCATCTGTCAGACTACAGGACGGAGGCCTTTTACACAGCTGATGTAGTGTCAGAGGGTGATGTGGAGACGAGAGGTCTAGGAAGAGACCTTCAGATGACCGAAAGTGACTTACAATGACTTTTGTTTTATGTAGGAAGGTCAGCAAAGGCAGGAAAAGAATTTAAAAGTTGCTTAAAAAAGCAAAAGTCAAGATGAAACGGATGTAATAGCTCATTTAATTTCTGTAATGTCAAACTTTTATCCATCAGGAACTGAAGGATCAAGAAAGGGCGGATTTTGGTAGGGCTTTAAAAACAGCAGCTTAAAATATTATTTAGATCTTGGTTAAAGGTCGTTACTCCACCCCAAAATGAAAATGTTGCCATTAATTACTTACTCCCATGTTGTTCCAAACCCGTAAAAGCTTTGTTTGTCTTCAAAACACAATTGAAGATAATTTGGATGAAAACCAGGAGACTTGTGACTGTCCTACTGACAGCCAAGAAATGACAAGCCGTCTTCCAGTAAAATGGCAGACTTCTCTCTGGTGACATATGCTGGAGGTTTCCAATCGTTTCATTTGCCCACATCTCAACAGTTAACGCATAAAACCAAGTCCTGCATTTCTCTCCTTCAACTTGAATGTACGGCACAATATGAAGGAAAAGATCCGTTACATTCTCACTTTATATTTAGTAACCTGCACAGGAGGAAAGTTGTTTCTGTGTGCTGATAAGGGGACGATAAGATTCATGAGCCCAGTCTCACGACCAATTCGTAGGAGTCGGTTAATTCGTACAACCTCACTTGTACAATTTTGTATGATTTGTCTAAAACTCCAGTGAAGGTTAGTTTTAGGGGTGTAGGTCATTTATACTAAACCTACCCATCACTGCAGTTTAGACAAATCATACAACATCGTGCAAGTTAAGTCGTACAGATTTGTACTAATTAGCATAGATTGACCAACTCGTACGAATTGAAGTTAACAATGCAGTGCATCAATTTAAAAACGTGTGCATACAAGTTTGCATTTGTATCGCAATGCATCATTTCTGACATAGCTGTACACTTTTATTATTTTGAAAGTGGGGGCCTCAGTTATAGAGATGCACATTCCTTGCGCTGACCACGAAAGCGTATTTAGAACATAAAAGAGAGTCTATTATGATTTGATGTTGGCTGAAGAGGGAGAAATATGAGCCGTGTCAAAGACCCAACGCTCTAGTTCTCTGGTCTGTTGAATTGCTGGTTTAGTGTATAACACTGAACAGAGCACTGGACCCAAAGTAACAAGGGATTCTGTAAATTAGTGCTGACAGAGTCAACAAACACGGGGCTTGCTAATAAAATCGGTCAATATCCCCTGGCGCTCTAGAATTTCACGAAAACCAGACACTGTGTGCTTGCACTTTGCTTTTGGAAAGCGCTCTGAATATATTTCAAGTGTGGTCATCACTCTTTGTTAAATCTGACACGTGTCGATGGAGTTTACACATGCTGGCGCTCACCGCAGCACGTCTTTTCAGAAACCTGAAAATCAAACGGTCTGCTATCACCGACGCTCAGATCGGCTGAACGTCACGCTAACGTGGAACGACAGGAAGCCTGTGCAGCGTGAGCAGTTATTTCGGATTTATAATCAGCACCAACTGAAGAAATGGGTCATCGGCAGCTCCCTCCATCATTTAGCAGAAGCTTCTTTCTGACTCAAATTCACAAAATGGTCCCAGTGGAAAACCTGAAGTGCCTTAATCAACGGCAGTATATGGAGATAAGGCTATAGTGGGAACTGCATAACTCCTTGTTTTCTTGAATTGGCCACACTTGGGGTCTGTTCCAAGAACACTGAACTGCCTGGGGCGGCATTTTGAGACATCGTACAGTAGGCACGTTCCCAACATGGAGGCACAAGACAGGCTGCATAATCGCGCTGCCTTCCAAGATGCCTTCTTTTGTTTAAATTCTATGCCAGCATCGCATGTATCTTAAGCGGAAAATGTATTGCGGCAAATTCGGTGAGAAAAAAAAACAATGCAGTTTGGCAGCCAAAATGAGAGAACGGTTGATTATGGACCCTTTTCACATTCCTAGAGTTCGACAGCAGAAGTCATCACAGTTGGGTACATGTCCATTTGCCTCAACAGTATGTGGTCCAAAAGGGTCTATTAAATATAATTAATTAATTATTAAAATGTAATATGTATATTTTATACTATGTATTTAGCATTCTTCTAAACTAATTATGCTATAAATTGAATTTGTTGAGTTTGTTCACTTGAAAGTGAGAGATATTTGTGACATAGCTTATATATGTTTGTATCCTTTAAAAAATTCAGCTTTAGTTATTATACTGCCTTAAAGGGATAGTTCACCCTCATCCTCATGTTGCTCCAAACCTGTAAGAGTTTCCTTTGTATGCTGAACATAAAATTAGATATTTTAAAGAATGCTGATAATGTAATAGTTGGTCCTCATTGTCTTCCATAGTATTTCTACTACAGAAGTCAATGAGGACCAAAACTCTTCAAAATATACATTTAAATTTTTTGCAGGTGAATTCCAGTCATTCCAATAGGAGCTTTACATAAGGGTGGCGAAGTTCCCTATTCTGTGCACCATACATGGCCACCCTTTTGAAAAAGACAATGGACCTTTTTTCGAACACCTTTAGAAGGTCGGCAGTAGAACGCAATGAACAGAGATCACAACCAGCTTGAATCTTTAGAGTAGAGAGCGGATAATCTAATAAAAGCGTTAAGAAAAGCTGTTCACTGCCGCCTTCACATCGCAGCACAGACCTCTATGCAGAGGATATTTCTCAAGAGATATCAACATTTCTGTACAGACAGAAAATCAGCACTATGAAGCGAGACGTGTTGACATGATAACATTTGAACAGCAGCTCTGGGCAGACACAGCCTATATTCAAGGTGTCCGAGGGCTAAGGCTTGATTACTAATGTGGCGTATCATTCAATTCAAGTGTAAATTTCAAACCTAGTGCATGGAAACCAACAGACTTTGACAGAAAGCCAAAGTTCAGCCGTTTGAAGCTAATTCAATGACTCCATACTTAAAACCTGTTAAGCAAACACCTTTTAGACAACAGAGCAAATAAAGACATCTCTGAGTTTTTAGTAGTACAATGTGTTAGCCTTGGCAGTTCACTGCTTTTAGATCCTGTCTCTTTCTCAGATTTCAAGACTTCTAGTCAGAAAAGGAGTAGGTTGCCATTCTCCACACTTCTCAATAGTTCTTTGAACCCAGCAGTGTGAATAAGCTCACTGCGTGAAGACTGTAAAAGCTCTCCGGGTGAAGACGGATAACGACTGGAAGCTGCAGAAAGCCAAAGCCTGCGGAGAGTCGAATTCAAACAATCACAAAGCGTTTTATTTTCTTTCAAGATGCTTACGTTTCCATGTTGTCTCCTTCGAGGACCGTCTGGACGGGCAGGTATCCCAGACGAGGGTGCTTGGCGAAATACTTCTTTGAGCGGAACTTGTTTTTTAAGACTTTGGTGAAATCTCGCATGTCTTCTCCTGAGGTGGTCTGAAAATGAGAGAGGCACACAAATGATGGACGAGCACGTGGAGTTACTTTATTAACAATTGTTCAAAGCAACTTTTAATACAAATGAGGCTGAATCATGAGAGGTTTGAACCTCCAGTATTAAACTTTGCTGTTTAGGCGTTGGCAGAAAATATTTATGGATTTCACTGTGAATCTTTATTTTTACCAGAACAAGGGTGTTTATAGTTAGTATTATCCTTCTCATCGAAATAACACCCAGCCAAATGCACAATTATATCTAAAATGCTGTTCAAAAGTTTCTCTGCAAAAAAAGTTTCTCACCACGGCTGCATTTACAGTATTTGATCAAAAATACGGTAACACTTTACAATAAGGTGCCATTTGTTAACATTGGTTACTGCATTAACTAACATGAGCAAACAATGAAGAATACATTTATTTCAGCATTTATTATTGTTTTTTAATGTTAGTTCATAAAAATACAGTCGTTCATTGTTAGCCCACATTAGTTTACAGTGTGTTGACTAATGTTCACAAACACAAACTGTTCATTTAAAAATGCATTCGCAAATGCTGATATTAATATTAACTAAGATTAATGAATGCTGTGGAAGTATTGTTCGTTCTTAGTTCATGTTTACTAATGTTGTTGACTTATCTAATTAACCTTATTGTAAAGTGTTACTAAAAATACAGTAAAAAACTGTAAATATTTTTACAAATAACAGTTTTTTTAATGTAAATTTGTGTTAAATTGTATTTTATTCCTGTGATCAAAAGTGCTTTTTGTTGCATATTTAATCTTCAGTGTCACGTGATCCTTCAGAAATCAATCTAATATACTGATTTTGCTGCTCGTTTCTGATCATTATCAAGGTTGGAGACAATTTTGCAGCTTTTATTTTTCATAAAGAAAAAAAAAGTTTGATCTGATGTATAGCAAGTTAAAAAGAACAGCGTTTATTTGAAAAATAAATATTTAGTAATTTTATCAAATGTGTTCACGGTCACTTATTCTTAATCATCTATTTTGTATCCGTGCTGAATAAAAATGAACAGCAACATACATCATGTTCTGGTATTATAAGAATGAAAACTTAGAGTTATGTCTATTTTCACCTAACAAACACGTTTTTGTCTTGGAGACTCGTTGAGCTCAAAATATCACAGAGACTTGGCAGCCAAATCCTTTATCTGGGCCAGAAAGCAAACTACTTAGAAACCATCCCAGAGCACCCTAGCAACGGCATACAATAGCAAAGCCTTGGAAGCCATCCAGAAGGTACAGCTCATATTTCCTCCAATTAGGTGACATACAAACACACACTTGCATCATTGCTTTGCTAACAAATGGGAATAGCGACTGAAGGTTCTTTACATAATATCTCTGACCTGAAAACATAAGTTTCCACTCCTTTATATTTAGAAAGGCTTAAAATTAGCAGCAGAGGTGTTAGCAGACACAAGCAGACTCATTTTAGGTCAGTCTGAGTGAAATGCAGTATAACAAGAGCACACAGAGCTTATTAGTCCAACACTACAACTGTATACTTCTTTGTCTCAAGCACACAGATCCAGCACTGATACGTCCTTCTATGCTCATCTCATTCTCCATTTGTCACAGAGGGATTCTGTCTCCAGTTCTGTCTGCTAAACTCTCAAAGCAA
This sequence comes from Enteromius anoplus, assembly GCA_032359395.1. NCBI lineage: Eukaryota > Metazoa > Chordata > Actinopteri > Cypriniformes > Cyprinidae > Enteromius > Enteromius anoplus. Next base: position 2,121,591 of record JAUMHG010000072.1, on the reverse strand, counting down.
ACCAACAGAACTTATAAACTTCAGATTGCGCATAACCACCAAAAGTTCAACATGGAGGCTGAAGGATAGAAAATCATAATTAATTACAACAGTCAATTACCTTTATTGACTTTTTTATATTACCTTTATATTCCTTTGTTTAGCCTTTTGAGTAAGAAAAATCAGCACTGTCTCTAATCTAATATGCAAAATTTTGGTTCAGGATTAAATTATATTATATTATATTGACTTCCATTGTCCTCATTTGCAAGTTGCTTTGGATAAAAGTGTCTGCTAAATGACTAAATGAAAATATAAATAAATGCATGAATAAATATGAAGTGATTAAACATGAGTAACTGAGTAAACATGAGCAGACACAATATTATTCTCAAAAACTGCTTGTATAAATTGGGTTTTCACTGTTGAAAAAAAAAAAAAAAAATCAGACAGATATAATAACATGAGTAATGTTAATAAATGGTGTTTTTCCATGTTTTGGTGAAGCTTTCTTTTTAGTTCCCTCTGAAAGCATGAGTTGAACACAACACATTACTCATTTACTCTGACACTGGGCCAAAGAAACTCTTTGTATCCCGCAACTAATAAAAACCATATCACAACAACAAAAGCAATATCACCACAATGAAAAGCAATAATGGCGTAACAGCCCAACCGACGGCCACAAAAGCATATTCTGTTCAATATTGATCTTCTGCTCTCCGAATGCTGATGACAGTATTTGCTGTTGAATCGAGGTAAATTTGTTTTATTCTTGTGTGTGTGTGTTTGCAGAGTGCGCTATCTGGGATTCGTCAGTTTGAAAGGAAATGAAAGACATTGTCTTCCTGTCAAGATGAAGGTGTGCGGATATTTCACAACTGCTGGTGGTCTGTGTGATAGAGGTCTGACAGGAGTGATGAATTCAGAATAACTGCCAATCAAAAACAGAGCGAACTAACGTCTGGAAAGAGATGATGGAGAAACCAGAGTCCAAACAAGAAAACAATACATCAGTCATTGATGATGTTAAGTAGTGGCTGGTGGGCTTTCTAGCTCAGCGCTGTCAACACAATCTTATTATAAATCTGTTAGTTCTGGTCTAGTAATTTAATAGGCTGAGTGTTGTTGTCTGTGCACTCACTTTTCTCATCTAGAATTACAATTCTACAGCTCACAACATTGTAAACCCTTTTTGCTGGTGAAACAAAAAGCCGGCCCTATTGTGTTGAAAATGTCACTCGATATTAACTACGTCTTTATAGAACCCCTGCATGAAAGTAATATCGCACTTGTGATCGATATTCTGGGGCCAGTGGTATTTTATGTGATGCTTCATAGAACAGCACCATAAACTTATTACAGAAACCATCCACATGGTGTACCCTGCGGCTAAATGCTTTGCTCAAAGTCACAAACGTGGCTCGCTGCTAGCAGACATCAAATAAGGAACATCCTGGTTATGTTTGAATGTGTGTGTCTCCTAATGAGCTTTTGGAACAATGTGGTCTGTTTTTCTAGGGGTGGGACACCTCATGATTTGATTCAGATTGATTCTCAGGGTCATAATTTGAATCAAAATTAAGGTAGTAATGAAAAACGACAGAAACTGAATGATCAGAAAATGTGAAAATAAAATAGTGCATAGTCTCCAATGTCTGTATTAACAACAAACTGATTCTAAGGGTGCTTTCACACCTGCCTCCTTGAAAAGGTGGTCTCAGTACGCTTTCAAACGAACACTGGAGCGGTTCGTTTGTGGTGAGAACATGATCCGAACTCGAACAGACCCAACTGCAA
>JAUMHG010000072.1:2076874-2097204 GCA_032359395.1 Enteromius anoplus | reverse complement strand
AGGGGGTCAGAATAATGCATTAGTTAAGCCTTAATTAATTGTTAATTTGTTCACAATTAAGCATTAGTTGAGCAAAAACACACTAGTAATTAATGATTAAAACATTAATTACTAGTGTGTTTTTGCTCAACTAATGCATTATTCTGACCCCCTAAGTGTTACCAACTTTTTTTTTCTTTTACAAAACCTGAACCAAACCCATCACATTTTGTTTGTGTCCTCTCTGTACTACTCTGAATAGTTCCCCTTGGGTGTACTTGTGTGTGCGCGTGCGCTCGTGTGAGTGTCTCAGGAGGTTTCCTGCCTTACAGAGACAGCAAACACAAACACACACCTCCACCGACAGCAGGCCTCTGCAGACAGATGCTGTCCAGTATTTATTCAGCTGTGGATTTTGGTGCGACTTGAGCTGTCTCTGAAGGGTGATAAGACAGTCTCTGTGTGTGTGTGTGTGTCTGTGATGCTTACACAGAGATTGATAGAGCTCGGTCATCTTGGGATGGTCCCAGCACGTCGTCTGACTCTGATGACTGCAGAAGAGAACAGAGAGGGACAATATGACTCTCCAGTCTCAACTCACACCTTCTATTTTAAGCACAAAAAAGGTTTGGGGGTGAATGACTGAGATGAACGACAAAAGGAAGAAAAACAGGCGAGATAAAGGTCTTGAGCAGAAGTAGAGGGAGAGAAGTAGAAAGACGTGTCTCCAATCGCTTCTGGCGGTATGTGTGTGTGTGGACTGGACTCTGTCCTATCGGTTTGGTTTGTGACCTGACAGACCCGTCCCGTCCCGTCCACTGACCTCTCTCGCTCTGAACCGGACACACGTGTAGAAACAGAGTAAGATTGTGAAACGACAAACAGCACAAACGAGTTTCAGGAAACTAATAGGATTTAGCCAATCAGAAGCTGTCTGTAATTGGTCTGGTTCACTGGATCTAAATAATCATAATGATATTTCAACTCCCCGCTGACTATTTCCAACTCAACGGCTGTAAAGGTAGGTGGGTGTTATTACTCAGATGTAAATCACAGAGCAGACATCTGATGAATCAGCAGAGAGCACTCAGTATTTGTCCTTATTGGACAAGGTATTTCTTTTTATTTGAAGATTTCCATTTTCTATTCAATATCTTTAGACCAGAATATCATAGGGACTGTTTTGACTTGGGCCAGTAAGTACCCACCACACAGATCCTCCTAGCAATGTGTTTGCTAGTGTTCTTCAAGGGCCAGAACAACTCATATCTTCTTCAGAAATCCTACTCACTTGCCAATCAATAATAATCAGCACAACCACTAATCTCACCAGCATAGGGCTGAACAGGTGTGTGCATTTCTTTATGGACACTTTCCAGTAATTTAACTCGAGTTTATTAAACATTACGACTCCCTCAATCTGGAATAAGTCCCAGATATTCTCTATAAATGATACTTTTAAATATGAAACCTAACTTACAGTAGGTGGCGAAATTACTGTGATGTCATTTAGTCCTTCATTTAACCGATTTGCTCAAATGGCAGATTTATTCAGAAACAATGCGTTTCTGAATCATTGACTCACTTGATTTGTTCAAAAGTGTGGATTCATTCAGTAATACCTGCTCGGAGACACACAAAAGCTCTCCTTTGGCTTTGATTGGAACCATTTTTCTTCAGCGAAACGGAGCAAAGACTGTGTCTAAAGTGTTAGTCACTTTATCTTGTTTATTAAACTACTGTATAAAATCAGTCCCACTGCAATCATATATGGGACCATGAATCACAAACCGGTGTAGAGGGTAATAAGTAAAAACTGAGATTAATACATCATATGAAAGATTATTAAGGCTTCCATTGATGAAAAAGAATTTTTGGCTATTTCTAAAATATACCCAGTGCTTCTTAAGACTGCTTTGTGCTTCAGGGTCATATATTTGACACGTTTTCTACTGTAGTATGCATCTATAAGTTTCTCCACAAGTCTCTCTTTCAATCATTTTTCAGTCATGTAGAATCTGCAATCTCTGACCTAGCTTCTATGACGGAATATGTTGTGTTTTCTGCCAACTGGCAACCCGGGATGTTGAATAATTTACTATTGGGTAAATAGGCAGTGGGCAGGCCAAAACAAAAACAGACCTTCCGACACAGTTCACACATTTAATAGCTGTAGGTTTGGTAACACTATGTTTCCTAAATATCTGCAAACAACTGCATTATGTTCGTTTTATGATTTAGTACAGTCAAGAATTGGTAGAGTTTGAACACTATCACTAGTAATAAATAAACATTCCAAATGCAACATTTCAATGCAATTCATTTTTGGCTCATGATTTAAGCAAGTCTTAGTGTTTAATGCATGAACAGAGCTAGATTGTGCATTGAAGTAAAATGAAGCTTGAAAAATTTAAGCTAAAATTACTGCAGATGTCAAAATGTATATATATATATATATATATACTTTCATCACTTTCATTGTATCTACAGAGCATGTTACTTCTGAAATCTGAAAGTCACAGAAAGTTACACTTCTGGGATGAGATGGCATGGCATGACGATCTTCATATTTGCCCAAACTATCTCTTTAAGAATGAACCGAAATCTCAAGCTGAGTAGCGCCTGGAGTGGTTCTGATCTTGAGGCAGATTTGAGCAAACACGACCATGTCTGACTGAGTTTCTGTTCAGCGGAGACAGACATGGCAAATCCTGAGGGATGCTGGGACAGAGGCTGTCAGCAGGTGTTGAGGGAATCTCATCACTTCATTTATGACTCATTCACATGTTGATAGAGGTCCTCTCCGCTCCGTTGCTATCGGCGGATCTCAGCCAGGCCCAACAGACAAAGCGCTGCGGACACGTGCAGCCTTAAATAGACCCTAATGGGCGTTCAGAGCTCAGCTTTACTGACGCATGCAAGGAGCCAGGTGATGGCAGATGACCGTTCTGTCACATAAAGTGATTTTGAGTGAGGACAGCGGGGATCGGGGCTGTTTGGAGGTCTGTGCTTTGGGCCGTAATTTACCTGGTTACCGCATACCGGTGAAATGAACATCTCTAGAAAGAAAACAGCTCTAAAAATCATCTACAGTGAGATGCCTACACCAATGTTCAGTGATGATGGATGAAATGCCACATTTTTGTCTTATAAAACTACATTTCATCACATGATTTTCAAAAACGAATAATTAAATTAAGATATATTTGAAGTAGACCGATATTGTTTCGTTCAGTAAATGGTTTATCAATGTGTGGCGATGCATTTGTGAATTGGTGATTTCAGTGTAGTATTACAGTATTACAGAAGAATATCTTTCTGATGCAGTGAATGATTATTTGTATATTTACATGCTATAAATCAAAATACCATGGTACATCCACAGTACATTTTTAAAGCCGTGCACTCTTTAATTTCCCTAGTAATATTATTGAAATATTATTAGAATTTAAAATGACTCTTTTCTATGTGAATATAATGCCTTGATCTCCATTCCTTTAGAAATCCTTCTGATATGCTGCTTTGGTGCTCAGAAAATATTACTGATTACTGTTAATATTGATATTTGTTTGTGTGTAAAAACCATAATGCTTTTCCCCCCAAGATTTCAGGAGGAGAGAGAGTTTAAAAGAACAAACTTGATTGGAAATAGAATGCTTTTGAAGCACTATTACTGTAATTTTGAAGAATTTAAAGTGTCCTTGCAAAAAAGAATGAAAAGCATTCATTTATTTTTCTAAAGAAAAACTCGCCCCAAACTTTAGAAAGGTGAATTAAATGTTTTAAGCACTAAAATTATATTCATATAAACTACATATAATTAAATAAAAAAACTAACTGAATAACAGCTTGGTTACATTCTGCTTCCCGAGCAGCAGGCAGAGGTTTACAGGACAGGATGTGAGAAGTGTTTCACTGAGAGCGCTGAGCTGCTTACAGGATTAGATGCTGCTCTCTCATCTCTCTCTCACACACACACACACACACACACACAAACTCTCTCTCTGAAGTCCAGGGAGCGAGTGTCTGAACACACACTGATGAATAAACATGAACTCTACCCAACTCATTATATTCACAAAACAGTCTTTAGAATTACAGAAATATGCTTTTTGACAAAATACTTTGTAGATAAAATACATTTTCTTTCTTTTGGTCTCTCTCTCTCTTTTTCTGTCTTTAAGCAGGTTTGACATGTGAGACATCACCATCATCATTAGCTCTACTTGACATGAAATCTCATTCCAACCAACACACATACACACACTTCTTCCCTTTGATCTCCTCAATTAATGTTTGATTATTTGAGTCAGCGTAAGTGTGCGTTAGACAAAGTTTGTGTGTTTCAGTGGAGGAGAGCCAGTATTTCACACTTGTGAGTCACAACAATCTTGGCTTCTATAAAAAACAAAAAAACACAATGCAAAGCACAAAACAAAACAAAAAGCAGATGAATAGATGACAGACATACAAACATGCATAATAGAAAACAATTACAATAATTGTAATTGTACAATATGTGTATGTATCACATATAATCATCATCAACATCCATACAAACAGGTTTCAAGGTATAATGTGCATTCAATACAAATCTGCTTTTCCTCTAACATAAGAGTGAACAGATTTAAATGCATGTACTATTTCAATTGTTATTTTAATATAATCTTAATAACACTATTCAAATAATAAACCAATAATTTAATTTATTTGCTAGGTATGGTATGGTAATGCATTAAGCAGAATAATGTTCTACTGTTCATTAATCAAACAAATAAAATTGTGAGGCATGGACAGTGCTAAAATGATCAAAAGAGACCTGAAACCTGCTTTAAGGTCAGGAACAGTGTGAAAGCAAAGGGAACACTTTTTTGATCCACTAAAAGGGATCACCCAAGAGCAAAAACACCTTAATTGTGGCTGTTTTGTCTCAAGTCTCTTTATTTTAAAGTTGTTTGACCGATAAATCAGCCTGTCACGGCCAACAAGCTCCTTGCGCATCACCCTCCACACTGATCTCTGACTCCAGACGGCCGGGGGCTTTCCCTCACAATTACCAGGGCACCCAGAGCAAGTGACTTGTAATTAGGAAGACCAATACGCTTTGCTAATTGCCGCTGCCTCAGAACAGCAAGATCAATGAGCCAAGAGGACGCATTGTACGGAGAAGCAAACGTTTGTTCTGGAGATCAGCTACACTTAGATATAAGAGCACAAGAGAGCTTCTGCAAATGTAAAAGCGATTTCCTCTGGAAATGAAACCATGAGAAAAAAAGCGTCTCTGCTGTATTCATATATGCAGGGCCATATGGGGACTGTCAGAGAGCGACCCGCGGAAGAGCAGTTCAGCTACCGGGCATTCATCACAACACGCCTGCTTCTGTTTGTTTCTGCTTTTACAGGCCCCTTTCATCTCCTTTTCTCAACTACAAAACTCCAGGGTTAATACATAACGCACTGCTGATCTGTTCGGCACAACTCAAACATCACAGTTTAGCGAATAACAACCGCAGTAAACCATGCATTTTAATAATGGACACCGCAGAGGCCACGGTGAATTTTCATACAGGCTATTACATATTTTTTTCTCTCCCTCTAGGTCACTATTTTTTTTTTTTTCATCTTAATTCACATTTCATTCATCCTCCTCCATGTCTGGCTGCTTTCCAAGCCAGCTCATAGTCAGGATGCCAGTTTGAGCAACAGTCCTTCTCTCTCGGGCACTGTAGGGACAATGTATTCGGGCAGAGGAGCTGCAACTGAGGGAATTGCCTATAGTCTGTAGAGACGTTGTAAGATCATGCTTGAATTTACTGAATAAATCCTGCTTGCCATGGCAGCTTGGATTTGACAGTTTTTGCATGATAAATGTGAGTTAAAATTGAGAACCTGATCTCCACTGAGACCCTGGGGTCCTAGATCATGCATTTTTTAATGACGTTATTTCGATATCGATTCTTAAAAGCCATGAATCGATCTTTTCCGGTATTTATTTAACACAAGATCTGATTAATTAGTCTTCTCCCCTAAATATCACCCTCTTACTTACATTGTGTGATATTACAACAGAAAGCCTGCAACGAAGTTTAATATTCATAAATTTATAAATTAAGATAATAAACATTTTGTTTGCGAGAGCACTTTAAAAAAAACAACTAAACTTTTACCAATCTACAACAACAATCTGATGCTAAAATTGAGGTCCAAATATGTTAAAGCCAAAATTAATTTGCAATGTTGTCTCTGCGAGCCATACATCAGCTCAGTCCACCAGTTCAGCCTAGCTCTGAAACAGTTTTGAAGTTAAAAAGTGGATTTCACACCATCCGAACGCTGGTGTCAAAACGACTCGGTTCCGCTCCGACAGCTCTGAAGTGAAAGCACCCTTAAAGAGATCAGTCCACATGGAAACAGATGTGCAGCTATGTCTGAGGGAGCACTTACTTGATGTAGTAGGGCACTTTATTCGGGGACACTGCTCTCTGCCAAGGCGACTGCACCGAAGCTGCGGACACATAATAAAAGATTGATTAGAGCGGAGATCAGGGGTCTGATCACGACTCTGTTGGTAAATGAAGCATTAATTAAGAACATCTCCCTCATATCAGCGCACTCTGGCTATTTTAATTTCTCCAGACACTAAAGTATCGTTCCAGAGCTTCACGCTGGATGATATATACGGCAGAACTGCTCTCTCAGCAGTATTTACTGTACACAACACTGCTTTCACAGTGAATGCCATGGGATTCAGGATGTTACAACTTCAAAGGCTCCAAAAAACCTCTAAAGTTCTGAGTGATGGTCTTAAGGAAAGAGCTTTCCGCATGTCTCATGTCAGCATTACACAAAACACTGAACTGTATGGATCTTAGAAGACTAACTTACAGCACATGGATGGTTAGGAAAGGAGGCAGGTAACACAAGGTTACTTTTTTTTTTTAAAATAAATAAATAAACTCTAAACCTATTTACTGCCAGCATTTTGGAAAATAGGTCTAAGGTGAGAGAGAAAATTGTTTTATGTACTGTCAATGTTCAATCTTATTTAATACAAAGCAATTGGCACATTTTCATTGCCAATAAAAGAAACATTAAAACTGATCAAATAAAATGAGTGTGTGTGTTAATGACTGCTCTTGACAACCCATTGAAACAGAAAATAGCGGACAATTAACCTCTGAATTATTAATCACAAAAGCATTCCCAGTGTTAAAGTGTCTATGTGTGTGTGCTGAGGTGTCTGATTTTCCACCGTATCTGACACCGGCTGCTTATTTTTTCATGGCTGACATTTACTGCTTGTGTACCAAAGTAAACCAAAGTAAAGTGTGCCAATTAAAATCAAATTAATTTTAATTCTTTTTGTCCCCTCAATGGCAAATCTCTGTGAATACAGCACTGATGCTATTAACACTCTACAAAAGCAATTACATCACTGAATATTACATGAACATTAAATATTTAAAGTAGAGACTACTCTCCCCGAATAAGAAACAAAAAAACAATAATTAAGTATGGAATGCAAGGGACTTTTTTTTTACTGGTTTTCATATCTTCAAGATGAAAATCTCTTGATAAAGTAACATCAGACCTTTCATCAACAAGTTTGAAGATTAAAGAATCAATGAGTCTGATCAAATACTAAGCATGTATACTAGTATAAGCATCTGAAAATAGTGTTAATAGTGTGTTATGTTTTAGATGCTGTCATAGATCTTAATTAGTTTAACCAGCCAGACGTCATTAGTTAACCGATTTCACTAGCTGCTTATGTACTGTAGGTCCACCAAACCATTGAGAACTCCTTCTGGCTGTTTTTTTTCAGGAGGGCTTGTAATAGTAAAGTGTGCCTTAGTAAACACCACTAACTTTTGAAATAAAGCTGACATGACAGTGTGAATTTATTCATGTGTTTAGACTCACTGGATAAGAAGTGTTGAGAGGAGGGTCCAAAATCCCTGTGTGCTTCCTGTAAGAGCTTCAACCTGTCCTCTACAGCCGCCTGGAGAGAGACAGTAATGGGGAGAAAGAAAGTGAGGTGGGCGGCTAAATGGAATATGACAAACAAACTGGAAAAAAAGAAGCATCCACAGTCACAGCAGGGCACAAATCTCAGTGTATGAAAGACAGTAATGAACAAAAACACTCAGACTTAGTCGTTCCTCACAGTCAGTGAGTGTGCTAAACAAATCTTGAGGAAAACTGATACAGTCTCATCACTGCTCATGCATTAACAAGACTTTGAGAACAACATAGATCTTGACACACACAAACTGCACTAATGACACAAGGATTTATTAAATTATTATTAGATTTATTAGGATTTGTTAGAATCCTAATAATTAAGGGGGGAAAATAGAATCTGAAAGGAAAGGAAAGGAAAGGAAAGGAAAAAAAATGGGAAAGGAAAGGAAAGGAAAGGAAAGGAAAGGAAACAAAATGGGATCTGAAATGAATGGGAAGGAAATGGAATAAAAATGGGAAAGGAAAGAAAAAGAAAAAACGGGAAAGGAATGGAAAGAAAAACTGGTATATGAAAAGAAAGGGGAAAAAATTAAAAAGGAAAGGAAAGTGGGGAAATGGGATCGGAGAGGAAAGGAAAGGGAGAAAAACTGGGATCTGAAAGGAAAGGAAAAAATGGGAAAGGAAAGGAAGAAAAACTGGTATATGAAAGGAAAGGGGGAAAAATGAGAAAGCAAAGGAAAGGGGGGAAATGGGATCTGAAAAGACAGGAAAGGAAAGGAAAGGGAAAAAAAAGGGAAAGGAAAGGAAAGGAAAGAGGAAAAACTGGGATCTTAAAGGAAATGGAAAAAAAATGGGAAAGGAAAGGAAAGGAAAAAGTGGGAAAGGAAAAAATGCGAAAGGAAAGGAAGAAAAACTGGTATATGAAAGGAGAGGGGAAAAACTGGGATCTGAAAAGAAATAGAAAAAAAAAGGGAAAGGAAAGGAAAGGGATCCGAAAGGAAATGGAGACAAAAAATGGAAAAGGAGTATGTATGAAATGAACAAGAGGAGGAAGAATTAGGAATGGAAAAAGAAAAGGAGAGAAGTATGCAGGAAAGGAAAATGAACGAGCAAAGGAAAGGAAAGGAAAGAAAGGAAAGCAAAGGGGTAATTAAAAAAAGCAGGGAAAAGAAGCAGAAAATGACACTGCAGAGCACCTGTATGAATAGAACAGGAAGCAGAAAGCAAAAGGGAAAGGATAAACAACTGGAAAAAGAGAAGTAATGTGGAAAAAGGGAAAGAAAAAATAAGAGGCGAAGGACCTGCAGTAGTTTCCAGCGCATGTTGATGTTGTCTAACTGACGGCTGGTAGTGGAGGACAGCTGGACGTCCAGCGGGGTCAGCTGACCTGCCAGATCATTCACAGCTCGGACATCCTGCTTCAGAGGAGCCATCTCATCACGGAACGCCTGAAACACACACACACAGAAAATAAATCACATTAACCATCTTTATCTCTGCATATCGCCCAAACACAAATTTAAATAAATCATCAGCCGGAGCTTTTGGCAATGACTCGTAGCATGTGTGAGAGGAGCGTCATCACGGGATAAAACTATAAAAATAGCTTCAGGCAGGAAAATGATTAACTAGAATAATCCTTAAAGGAATAGTTCACACAAAAATGGAAATTCTGTCACTATTTTCCCTCCCTTGTGGTATTCAAAACCCAAAGGATTATGTTTCTTCCATGGAATACCTTACGATCCAGATATTAAACTAAATGTTCACATACAGTAACTTCTAGTTCATACAATGGTAGTCAAAATGACCAGGGCCAAAAGCCAATTTATTTTTGTTCTCTTTTTGTCATTTTTGCACTTTTTCACAGCCTCCATTTCCTAGCAGTGAAAAGCTCAGTGATTAATATCCTCTTTTATGCTCCACAGAGGAAAGTAAGTCAAACAGGATTGCAACTAAATCACGAGTGACATTACTGGTGAGTTATCACGATGAGTCATCTTTTTAAGCTTTAATAATCCATGATGAATTGTCTGAACTTTCATTACCGGCAAGAACGGTAACGTACCGTTGTTTTCTCGATGTGATCCTGTAGGGAATCTATGAGGAGGTCTCCCACGGGTTGCCACCCTGCTTTGAGCTCCTCGGCCTGGGCTAGACGCAGGTCCAGTTGGTCCATGGAGCTCTGAAGATCCTGGAGTTTATCCAGAGCTCTGTCCACCTGCTCTTGCCAGGTTCCCGCGTGTCCCATCAGCCTCTCCCAGCGCTCGCCCACCTCAGCTGTCTGCTTACGAATGGCTTTAGCCACCCGCTGGGCCTTCTCCTCCGGGGTCAGCTCTGCCAAAAACAGCAGACGCAAACCCAATTTAAGTTACATCTTCACTTCAGTTGACCTCAATTAAGTTCATTTTGGAAGGTTGTGTAACAAAAAGTTAATTCAGCCTGCAATACGAGACTCTGATTCTGGAATGGTTTCTATTTCTGGAATGTGTTTGGGAACAAAAATATACAAACTATGGGCTTTTCCACACCTGGCTCACTTAGAACACTTATTTTATAACCTGCCATGTTTTCTCCATTAGTTTGGTCCAATTGCGTTGGATGCACACCAAAACAATCAATCCGTCCAAATTGCCTAAACAACGTGTTCTCTACCTGATTGGAAATAAACTCTGGGATGGTTTATTTGTGGCGAGAGCAAAGCAATCTCAAAAGACATAGTTGACAACTATAATTAGTGAAAGCAGGAATTATGGTTTTCAAGCATCTGTATGCGTGTAGATGGTCTGCTTCTTGATAGATGAACACCACGAACAAGATCCTGGAACATAAACTCTGACTAATAAGAGGACGGGTTAACACATGTGACTCATAAACACCTTTTGCAAATCACTGAACAGCTGTCTTTTGAAAGCACACCTAACCAAGGAGAAAATTAAACATTTAATTTAAGACCTCGTTTTGAAAGCAACCTACAGATCTACAGGTCTGAAACCTCACGGTACATTAAAAGTGTTTCCTTTTCAACAGACGAACTCAACTGCAAAATCAAGGTTGAGATAACAGCCTCCTCGTCTCCTATTTGAGGCTCTTGTGATGCACTCATACTCACGTCAAGTAGCCTTATTGACAAGTTTGTCTAAGTAAGGGCAACCCTCACAAGATATAATCGCTTCAACGGCCTGTACATGGTAATACCATTTCTATTGTAGCAGAAATACACAACAAAGTTGAGTGCCATGCTGAATGCAAGGAGTTACTCATCACAACTGTATTAAAAAGTACATATGTAAAAAAAAAAGCAGTCAAGTAGAGATTAAAAGTATTTACTCTAATACTTTATACTAGGGGTGGCTGCAATTTGGATGGATTTTTATCGCATCTCACAGTCAGACAAACTACTTGTTGATTGGATCATATCATGTAAGATAAAGCGGCATTATATTACTGCAAACTGTCAGCAATATCCTGTGAATTTGGGATATGCCTACTGTACCATCCCCTAAATGCTGCCAACGTGAAGCTAACTAGGTTTTAGAACAGACTAATATAAACCACATGTATTTGTGCATCTCGCATTTATCAATACGACCACAACCTGACTTTCCCACATTGCAAATGACCCCGTTCAGAAGATACGCTCAGTGCACGGTCATTTAAGAAAGTGTTTACTAATGAGCCACTCAACTAATGAGCTAAATAGAGAGAGGTTTACAGACGAAAGGAGGCAGATGTTTGGGCAATTTAGAAAGAGCCCAGGGCATGTCTACAGGCAGGGCTTCAGCATTAACATCTGCTCTTTCATTCGACTCCCAGGCTTTTTGAGGACGTGAGAAGACACTGTAGCTAAAGTCACCGTCACAAACGGCGGGACCGATTTCTCCATTCGCCAAACGCTCACCTCTATCTTTCATCTTTATATTTCTGTTTCAGCCGAGCGAGAATCAATTTACAATTCAAATGCGTTCAAGCGTTTCTGGAAAGGTTTGAAATTCAATTAAGATCCAGGGGGGTTGAATGGAAATGAAAGTGACGGTGCGGCAGCGGCTTGTTTATGCTCATTTGATGACGAGCGCCGGAACAGATTGCTTTACATTTTAAAACATACGGTTCAATTTGGAAAACATGCATTTGCGTGAACATTGGTCGTGTATGATTTTATCAGGGTAAGCTGCACCCGCTGTGTGTTTGCACGGGGCGAGAGAGCGTGTTCAGATCGCTGAGCTCTGTGCTTTGATCGTGGGGATAAGAGAAAACGGAAGTGCAGAGATCGCTCGAGGACTGAATGGAGGCACGCGAGATCGCTCTAGGTGTTCGGAGAGAGATGTGTGGAGAACACTGGCCTTCTGAACCCAGCTGACTTCAATAGAAGTAAATGGGAAAGCGTGCATTTGTGCTGAGAATATTAAATAAGCTTACAAGCAGAGTCACGCTGAATCTGCAGCCTCAGAATTCCACCGAAAAAAAATAAACAGACATTTAGTTCTACACGATTGTACTTTTAGTGTTGTGTAAACTTAGAAATACAAATAAATATGAATAAACATTATAATATATATATATATATATATATATATATATATATATATATAAATTATATTTAGTACGAAATAATAATTTAATATATCAACAATTTATTGATGCCTATTTCTGTCACTGAACATAAAAAATGAAGCAAGATAATAGTTAGTTTACAATTTTATTCGCAATTTAGTTTTAATATTTAAATTATGATAAATATTTATCATATATTTGATAATGCATTCAGGCACCAAAAGGAGCACTCTCCTCTGCATATCTTGCCATTCTGAAAGACTGGATTATATGGAAGGGTTTCCTTTATCAACAAGATATATTGAAGATTGCTTTAATACATGTTTTAATACATGCAATTACAGAAAATCCTAAAAAAAAACACTTAATTTTATTTTGTGTATACGAAAAATAAATAAATAAATCAACTAACCTGAGTTCTATAAAGTTCTACAGAGTTAAGAAAGTCAAATCTAAATGACTAATACTGGCTACTCTCCTCAAGAAGCCACATAATGGGAGATGTCCTTCGTGTCTGTAGATAAAACAGTAAAGTTTAATACACACAGTTTAAGGTTTGTTTAATTCACTAAGCTTCGGTATGTGCAGCAGTAAGAGTTCTGCTTGCCTTAGCAAACACTTTCTACTCTGGATGACTTTGGTGTTTTCTGAAAGACAGAAACACTGAGCTTCAGGACTTTGAAAAGTGGAAATAGCCCGCAGTCTCTGATCTGCCAATTAACCCGGTTTCACTGGGCATTCACACACGCCTGCTCAGATGCATGCGCATGCGTACACACACCTCACACACACACACAGCTCTCCTTCTATCCGATAAGTGGTATCTGACGTTTGTCCTAAATTAGCTTTTCAAGCGGGTCCCAGTGGAAGTGTCCGGAGAGCGCTGGAACTTTCCAGACATCAGATACTGCAGTTAACAGCGTGTTGACAGGAGGTGTCCGACTTATCAGAGAGTCACTTACATCAAAGAGCATCCCTTAGAGAGTGTCCAAATAAACTCCGCTGGTCTGCGGTGTGTGTGTGTGTGTGTGTGTGTGTGTGATGTCTCATATTGGTCCAAGTATTTCCGATGCAGAGGTGTTTTTATGTGCAGAATGTTTACGGTAAAAGTTACTCTTTCCTTGCTTCACAAAGCATGTGACTTTATAAGCAGTGTTAGTGGGTAAAGTAACGTGAGTTATGTATTCAGATTACTTGTAAAGAAACAGATTACTTTTCAATTTACAAGGTATCATCTGAGTTACTTTTTTTCAGATAAGTACAAGTTGCTTTGCTCTCATTCTGACCCTGGACCACAAAACCAGTCATGGGGTCAATTTTTTGATATTGAGATTTACTGTATGCATCATCTAAATGATGAAAATTATGCTTTCCATTAATGTACTGTAAGGTTTGTTAGGATATGACAACATAAGAAAATCTGTAATCTGAGGGAATATTGAGAAAATCACCTTTAATGTTGTGCAAACTAAATTCTTAGCCATGTACATTACTAATAAAAATGAAAAATTGATATATTTATGGTAGAAAATTTACAAATATATCTTCATGAACCATGATCTTTACTTAATATCCTAAGTATTTAATCCCATTTTATTGACCATAGTTTTCCTGCTGATCTTTATTGATCTAATTGAAGCAGACTAATAACAAAAATGAATTTAGATAAATAAAACATTTTAGTTTTATCTAGGATCTTTTAATTGCTGAAGAGTGTTGAACTTGAGTCCTATTCTTCAACCAATCCAAACCGGTTTACATTTACATTTTCTTCAACCTGACGCTTCACCTTACTTTTGGTGTAAAAAAGCCAAAAATAGACGTTATGTTAAAAAACAAACCACCAATTCAGCCCAGATTTCAAAAGTAAAGAGAAAATGTAATTAGTTACTTTTTTAAGGAAGTAATGCAATACTGCTTTACTTTTAAAAGTAACTTTTCCCGACACCGCTGGCAAGACTGATGCACTTCATACCTTTCCTGTCTACTTTTATTTGCACTAAATGCCTGGGAGGATTGACGACTCTCACCGGTTTTGGATTGCAGGTTCTTGCGTGGCTCTTCGGGTCCTTCGATGGGCTGGTCGGCCAGAAACATGTGTGCTTGATCCAACGTGCTGAGAACGACATGCTCACGCTCCTTAAGCTCCGCCCTCAGAGCCTGAAAACAACATCGCAATCAGTCAGTGAGTCAATCAGAAGAAACCAGAAAACAATGGACAGAGATGAATTAAAAAAAGATCCAGTAACACCTTAGGATAGGGAACACTTATTCACTACAACTTTTCCCTCAATAAACTCCTAATTTGCTGCTTATTAATAGTTTGTAAGGTAGTTTAGGTGTAGGGTAGGATTAGGAAAGTAGAATAAGGTCATGCTGAATAAGGCATTAATATGTGATTAATAATAATAAATGCTACTAATAAACGGCTAATAGTCTAGTAATATGCATGCTAATAAACAACTAGCTACAGTAAGAGACTCTAAAATAAAGTGTTACCAAAGATACACGAATGAATGGACTAGATAGAGAATCCGATACATAAAAATACACAAATGGATAATTTTGCTGCGATTAATAGTTTGACAGCACTAGGTTTCCATGAATTTCATTCTTTTAATCAGGCTTTTTTCTCCATATCACAGTCCGTCATTATCTGACGGTGTATCGCTGCTTCTGTTCTGAGAGTGTGTGTGTGTTGTGTGAGAGCAGGAGGTCAGGGAGAGCCAAATGAAAAACAAAGAGATCAAGAAAAGGTGAGAACGAAGGCAGTGAAAGATTGATAGGGTGCACATATAAAACGGACACTAAAACGGCAATTGCAAACACGATCTCCGAGGTTAAACGAGGCATTTCCGCAGGGGCGCACAGAAATTAGCCAAACTAATAGACGTCCTCGAACTCAGACAAAACTAATTCCTGCCTTCAGGCAGCGCAGGACTTCTGTACAGCCACACACACAATTAAATGAACAGCCCAATCTCAGCGGAGAGGAAAACTGGATTACCATTCCTCTGATAGTCGGGCCCCTCAGGCTCGGCTGGAGAGCAGGGTCACAGCACCCTCCACACTTCTGAAACGGTCGTTAAACGGAGCCGGAGGAAGCGATAAGCCTTTTAATTACATCCGGCTACAGTAAACCTAGCGAGCACCAGCCGCGCATTAGAAGTGGAGCGCTCCATTAAACAGCATCATGAAGATGATAGGGAACGATATTAAAAAATCATAACGATTAAGAGTTAAGATGAGGAAAGAGACACACAGGAGGTCAAAGAAGATCATCACACGTGAACACAGATGCAGAAGTAAACCAGTTAAAATCACCTACATGTTTGGTGTCTTTTAGCAGAGAGTTTCATTTTTGAGTGAACTATCCCTTTAATAACAAGTTCTATTAATTCTAATAATGAACTTTTCATGAAATTGAGTAGTTTAGGAAAAATCAAGCTATGCGTTGTTTCTTGCTCTTCTTTTGACCTCCTCAACTCTGGAACCTTAAACACTTAAGTACACCGTTTCATTAAAGGGACAAAAAAATACAGATTCTGTCATTTATTTGACTTTATGTCATTGGCATAAAACTTTGATTCATCTTTGAAACACAAATGAACTGCGCTGCTCCATTGGAAGTCCATTACACCAAAACCAAAACACCAAGAGAGATTCATATAATTAAGTTCATAAATAAATTAATTGCGTTGACGAATAATTTTCGGCATAATGTTCGTCAACACCATTTTTTTCACCAACGACAACTAGACGACAACGAATGAAAACTAATTTGAAACGAAAAAAACTATGACGAAAAGCTATTGACGGATAAAAACGAGACATTTCCGTCAATGAATAAAAACGAGACGAAAAGGTCACGGAGACACGATTGGGAAGAGATTACTTCAGAACGAATGTGCTGCATGGTTCGGAGGTTAGACGTGTACATGAACTGTATTCATAAGCTATCACACACTTGCTGCACGTCTCATAAAACGTTCAAAAATCTCGATATGTCGGATTGAGAGAAAAAATTTGACGATGGAATAGAGAACTCAATTCAGTCCGGTTTCTGAGCGCAGACACTGAAGCATACACAACATATAGAACCAGTTACTCTTGAATGGAGAACTACACACAACATTATTTCAAATTGTCTGTTTTGACTAGCATTCAGGTAAACTGAGTCGATTATGTGTTGTGTGAATGTAAACAGTATCACGTATCAGTACATTGCATTCGCGTGTATTCGGTTTTAAAGGGACAGCAGCCTAATTTAGTTGCTATCGTCAAAGTCATGTTAATCAAGTAACAAAAGTAAAATCACTCAACGCTCCTGACTGAATCACATAGTACTTAGTGGTTCTAAAGATTAATATACATTTGTGTATAAAAAAATAAATATGTCTGCTTGAAAAAAACAAAACAAAAAAAGAGTAATAAATAATAACAAGCTTAGCGATGCATATTACGTTTTGATAAGAAATGCAGAAATTTTTTTTTCATGGAACATATTCTTTACTTTATATACTAATGATTTGTGGCATAAAAGAAAAATCAATATATCTGACACAAAGTGTATTGTTGGCTATTGTTACAAATATTAAATATACGCATACTGTATATATCCACCATAATTTATTCCAAATCTCAAACAAATAAAATAATAATAATCTGCCTTACCAAACAACCACTCATGCCTCCATCTTGGCTCTTCCATGACAAAACAAACTCCTCTTCCGGCTAAATATTCTGATTTCTGAAAAAATATGCAAGCATATGCCAACCAGCTCCGATAAAGTGACTGAGCGCTGTCAATATTAAACAGCCCAATTCATAGGGATTACTTTTATGATGCCTTTATGGACTTTTTGAAGTAAAGATGCCACTTGCAGCCGAAACATGCTTTAGTAAACAACCTTCAACATCAGCAGCAAGAATCGAAAAGCTCTCCGATCTCTCTCTCTTACAAAGATGATGACTGTTTCCACTTTTAGAGCCAAAAAGCAGCAAACTATCATCAGTGCTCTTCCTGAGCTCTTAAAACACTTCTGACAGACACAACCAGCCAAACAAAAAAGTGTGAACATCCACAGTCCTAAATGGCACATAATGAATAACCTCTGTGCCTCGAGTGAACAACCATTCAAAACCATCAAATGGCAAACTGCTCGACACATCCTGAACATCTTTTATAGACTCTAATGGTTCGGCTCCAGCCAAAACATCCTCCAGGCTTGTTTTTGGTGAGGATGGATGTGGATGAAGGCTGAGAGACTGTATTGTCCGTCAATTGTTGCAGCATCTTGCCCTCGACAGACTGAAGAGAAGGTCTAAAGGTCTGAAGCTTAAGTGGTGCCAAAGTGCCTCTTGTCGCTATAGCAATGCACATCAACAATAATTATCTGTGGTGCTGCTCTCTTCGGTGCAGAATGACGTCAGCCTCAGGTTTTTTACTGAACTAACTGGAGATCCTGTTTATAAGCAGGTTCAGTCCAGTCCAGTGTGGCATGCTGTCAGCTTCCACAGAAAGGCACTGTGTCGCTTGCTTTGAGAAAAACCGACAGAAAATCTGTCTTTAGAGTACAGTGTGGATGTCTAAGGAAGATTGAAAAGCAGAAATGCTAGAAAGCAAAAAACAAAACAAAAAAAGCATGAAAGAAAAAAAGTGATTTGACATGATTATTTTGCTCAAATTTTTTATCACGATTAATAATGACGATTATTCCTTAGGTAATGAACTTTTATTCACCTGTGTATTCTTATTGCACTTTACAACCACAAATAAAGAAAAACAAACAAACTAAACATGTTTAGAAAGGAGAGTTTTTCTTAGCTGTGAATAAATATAAATATGTAAAGCTGTGTAAATAAAGAAAATTAAACTGACTCTTTTACATCAACTTGTAACGAACGCAGCTTCTAGAATCAGTGGTAAATTCCATCAGGTGCGTGGTCTTACATTCACTACGCAGAGCTGTTATTCACTGACGAGCTGCGCAAATTCGGGTTCATTTTCAGCGTGATTCTACTGCTTCAGAAAACGCTTGCAATCTAGACGCAGTAACGTCATAGTGACGCAGTCCAATGCGTAAACTCCGCCCATAAAAACAGTTCGGTCTTTACACTGTAAAATCGAGACGGTATTTAATAACTGATCGTGGGTCATAAATATCGGTATCGTGATAAAAATATGATTAATCGTGCAGCCCTAATTTGACTTCTTTGATTTTTTCCTGCTGTGAGAAGTTCTCATGATTTCAAACTGAAGGTTTCACACTGTAATATGGGTTTAATTGATTTTGTTGTTCCATTTCTTTACTTTTTTTTCCTCTTCACAAAGACAGAAGGCTTTTAGAGTTACAACAATAAAATAAAAGCCAGAGAACGCACATTTTTCTACACATTTTCTATAAAGCATTATTCTTGTCCTGTGTACTGATGGGAGATCATTTCTATATTCAGACAAAGCTCTTTTTTGGTGTCCTTGCATGCATGAAAGTTTCTGGGTTGATTTGTTGCACAGGGACTTGACAGACGCATATGCATAGATACCCACTAACACCTCACATTTTAAATCTACAGAAACTATACAGACAAGATAAGCTGCAACTTAGATTAGATTATTCTAATATTAATGTATGTAACGTTGAAGTGATGCAACTACTCTTGGAAGTGTGTTACACTATGTTACAGTCCAGTACTCACTTATTAACTAACTAATAACTACAGCGTCGCATTAATAAGCTCCTTATCTGCTGCTTATTTATAGTTTAGATTTTAGTAGATTTTAAGGGTGTTTACATTTAATTTTGGTAGCCTATATTAGACAATCTACTAATACACTATAACTACATGTCAACTAATTCTCGTTAGTTCTTAACTCCATGTCTGCTAACTCTCAGAGGAGACTGTTAGGGTAGGTTCAGGGTCAGTAGAATAAGTTGACATATACTTGAAAAGTTTCTGATAGTCAGTATGTAGTATGTTGTGAACCCATCAAAATAAAGATATTAAGCAGACAGTCTACTAATACTCTAATGACTGCTAGTGGACAAGTTACAAAGTTACTCACTGTTAGTAGAATATCTGAAGTGGACTATCGAAATAAAGTGTTACCTTAAGTTTAGATATGGGATAAGGTTAAAATTGTAGCCTGTGTTTTTCTTCAAATTCTATAAATTCATTGATTCTTGGAAAAAAACAGAAGGTAAATTGAAAATGTAAATGATCTAGACTTAATCTTCAAGTTTATAATTGTAGCATTTGAACCAATCAGTCACAAACTATTTGTTACGTATAACAAATAATCTTTAATACTGCTTTCCAAGCCCAAAGGGCAACTCAATTTGGAGCCATCCCCCGAAAAGCAGCTGACACCCCAGGGAGGCAACAGACCTCTGATTTCCATGGTAACCGACTGATTAGACTGGTTTATTGCTTGAAGGAATATGAACAGAGTAACTCTGACTAGTCCTTCCTTTTGCAAAGACAATGGACCTTTCTCTAAATTAATTCACATGAAAACTTTCTTTGGGTGAACACATATCCTTCAGGTCATAGTGTATATTGTCTTGTTAATAGTATGCTGTTTCATGCATGTTTTTGATAGATCGTCAACTTACACCACCTCATCAGATCCACACGTTTCATGTTTGGTACCTAAGGACTCGTCTTCAGATGATCTACATTTACATTTATTCATTTAGCAGACGCTTTTATCCAAAGCGACTTATAGGTGGGGAAAACAGCAGCAATTAGTCGTAAAGAGGCAAACAACAACTTAGGAAGTGCTCATTATACCGTATAACAGGCAATGTTTAGATAAGTGCAGGCCAGAA
>JAUMHG010000072.1:2062850-2076774 GCA_032359395.1 Enteromius anoplus | reverse complement strand
AAGGTTGTAAGGGAGTTGGCATTTCGGATAGTGATGGGAAGATCATTCCACCAGCCAGGAACGGTGTAAGAGAATGTAATTGAGAGTGTATGTTATATGTTGATATCTTTGCAACATTCAGTGTTGTAAGAATCTCCTCGAATTCGCGTATCAGCCTCCAATCCCATACATATGCAAATTAGCATGCTTAGGAACAAAGAACCATAAAAAGTTCCCTCCAAAGCATCAGCACACCATTGGCCGTTGACCCACAGGAGCTGTGACCTCAACAGGTAACAAAAGCCTACACAGCAGAAACTCTCTCTCTCTTTCTACTTCCCTGGATGCCAGAACCACACCATCTCTCTCTGGTCTCCTGACCAAGGCCCTCAGAGCCGATGTAGCCGCATCAGCTTGGCCTAGATGCAGCACAATCTGCAGAGACTGAGATGAGAATTTAGCTCCAGGGCAAAACCTAAGTTCTGAGCCAGACCTTTGCGGTCTTGTATTCTTTCATTTAGCGAAGATCCACGGATCGTGACAGCTCTCTCTTCCAGCTCTTCCTTCGTCGACCGAGCACCAGAGTCATTACTCTTTGAAACATGACTGCCAAACCAAAACCTTGGAACCATCAGGACTTCGAGACTACATCGGACCCTCACCAACGAGGCAATGCAAGTATGGTACATAAAACTAAAGGAAACAGAGGTATTAGTTATTGGATCCCTTTTAAGCGGCACTGATGGTATCACAGGTGGTCAACGGCCTCTCTTTTCATAACTTCAATCCTAGCTCTTTCTTAATGGTTCACCCTTAAGCCTTGCTTTGCACTTTCCCTTTGTGCGAGTGTATTTATACGTGTGTGTTCAGTCATGTGAGTTAATGTAGAGTTAATACAACTTTTGCACAAATGACATGAGTTTCGGATTCTGCCTTGCAAAGTAAAGTCCCTTCATGATTTCGGCCCTTTTGCTACATGCTCTAATGCAGTAATACTGTAAGAAGGCATTTTTCTGTGGCCAAGAAAATATCCTTTCTTAATTACACTGTGTGTTCGCTGAACTAACAGATTAGTTGATGGTAATTCTGCTACAGTTACTACTGGCAACTTATATAAATAATTGCAATTAACCATGATTAATAGTATTTATTTATATATATTTCCCTTAATGAGCTAAAATATGCTACATAATGATATATGGCACTTGATGCTAACTGCTAGAATAGGTCTGAAAAAACAAAGAAAAGTGTAACCAATTTGTAAATGTTCAAATTCATTCAAGCTCGATTCATTTTCAGAGAAAATCATTCTCCTCGGCAAATAGCTGAAATTGCATTCAACCTGGAACATTCTTTGGAAGAATGAATAAAGAAGACAATCCTTTATAACCAAGGACTAAATGATTTCTAATTTCTTTAAAAGGCTAAAAAAAAAACCTCTTTCAAACATTTCACCGGTTCTTGTCCTTAAATTCCTGACAGCACAGGCTAAAAGCAGATATATTCACACTTGCTGCTCAGACTCTTGTCAGCACAGCATCCATCTGTCAGAGATCAGCTGCTTACCGTCCTGTAACACAGACAGCTCTCTTTAAACTGCTTCTAGAATCAACCCACATCTCAAACTGTCCAGTCAACAGACAGGTTTATCAGCTACAACACCATCTGCTTTTGAATGCTTTCAATTAGGAGAAGCAGAGAGAGGGCAAAAGGCTTCAGCACAAATCAGATCTAGAAAACGACGCAGTATCTGCCCCGGTCCTAAAATACCACACAGCCAGCTTCCAATCATTTAAAAACGTGTAAACTGAAATCAATAACCGAACTGACAGAGATTCATAACTAATGTCTGGATGGAGACCAGGCACTGCATAAAACCTCCCGGGCCGCTTCACGTCAGGTGAGCAGAGCGTGAGCGCTCAAGTGTCTTTCATCTCTTTATTGCAGCATAAAAGAGTGATTCTTATTAGCTAGAGTGAGGTCAAAAAAGTTTAAGGCCTCGGGTGGCTATAATCTGTCTCTTATTTAACACTTGGAGGATTCAAGACCCAAACGATCAGAATAAATCACACAGACGTCGCCATTATTGAACAGAGCTCAGCCGCCGAAGTAACAGCAATCAGTGCAAAGACAGTTTCCAACTTTTTTTAAGCTCATTATTTCTTTTGTGGGTGCCTGGACTAAAAAACCTTACAGTGATGTGACTAATGCAGCATGATAGTGGTTATATAAGAGTTCCATGAAAAATGAGAAACTATGCGCATATAAATTCCAGTCTGTTCTTCACATTAAATAATTACATTACGTCAGAGGACTTTATGATACTTTAATAGTGCTGTTCTGTCCTTTCTGGTCACTGAATGGAAAAATGTCTTTTATGTTCCATGGAAACACATGATGTATGGGGAAATGATTACTTTTTTTGTATTTATCTTTTAATCATCTGTCCTTGTAACAGTCAAAAGCTTTACCGGTCGAGCTCGGCATTACCCCTTTATCAGTAAAACTGAGGATCACACACACTCTCCCGCTCACAGAACTTTCCAGAACGGTGATTGATAGTTTTAATTATAGCAGCAATAAAGGAGGCTCTTCTATTGGATAATTAGATGTGTGATTAATAAACACTATTACGGAGACATAAGGATGAGAGAAATTCAGAGCTACTTTTTACTCTTAATGGCAATAATCAAACGAAAGCTGTGGATAAATTACATGAAAATAGACACCCGTCAGAAACAAGATGCTATATCCATTTATTTATTCGTCTTCCATCACTTTTGATTAATTAAACGCATCCTTGCAGCTGAAAGATTGAGCATATTGTCATTACAGGAATAAATTACATTTTAAAATACATTCAGATAGAAAGCAGCTATTTTTAAATAATATAAATATTTAATACTAAAAATAATTAATACAGATATGACCGCTTTTGGTATATTTTGAATAGAAAAAATGTAGGTAAAAAAAAAATATATTTTAATTTTAATTGGTAGTTTATATATTTCAGCTGAAATATAAATAAACAGATATATAAACAAGAAATGAAAAGATTAAATTAAATTAAATTAAAGTTGCATAATAACCTAACTAGTGTTCTTTTTTTTATTAGCTTCCATGATATATTTTGCTTTCTCAGAAATGTGAATGTCAACCCTGTTACGATGATTTTGTTTCATTAACAGCACGAAAATCTGTGGAAGTATCAGCTTCGAATGATCGTCTTATTAAGCTACTTGTAGCTTCACACTTTTAACGCCAAATTAAACTGCAAATGTGTTAGGCACAATTACAACCCAGCATATAATGCTAATTAATATATTAAATAAAATATATTCATTTAGCTGGAGTTACCACTCGCGTATTAAAAGTCCAACAAAAATGGAGTTTAAAAATCACCTTTTTAAACTAAAAGGCACATTTAATGGGCTCATTACACTCAATTAATCTTGGAATAAAGGTCACTCTGCGTCTCCTTAACTGGCTCGGTGTCTTTATCAGTGAAAGTTTTCAGAATGTGTTCTGCTCTTCTAAGTCTCTCAGACCTCACACAAATTATTCATTTTCACTTCCATCTCATGTTCTGGGGCGCTCTATCCTGGTCGCCCGGCTGGCACGGCACACTAATCAGCCGTGACGTGTTCAAAAGGCCTGGCGTTTTGTACCCACGCGGCTAAAGCTCTTACCAGGGCAGCTGGCTCAAAGACAATCTATTATAAGAGCCAGAGAAAAAGATGAGGTGGAGAGAGAGAGAGAAAGTCAAAATGGGGGGCAATCTTTCTCTTCGCTCCAGAGAATCATTAGTCAAACTGTCTGAGAAAGAGAGAGCGAGCATAACCAAACTGTCACAGACTCGTTACGGTTTCAACCTTCCTGCCACCTTCCCATAATTCCCTGCGGTGGTTTTGTCTGGTGTGTTCTGAGCGCTGTAGGGATTCCTGCATCATGCAGCAGAAACACAAACTGCGCTTTTAGCAGAATCTCTTTGGACCAGTGTATGTTAGCATTTAAAGACATTATATGTGGCTCCGGGGTCAGTCAAACACTGATTCAAATGTTTTTGGGTAAAGGTGAGAGTGTAAACGCTCTGATTGTGCTGCTCAGGCCTGCTATTATCTTGATTACTGTCATTACCACGCAGATGGTTAATGACACATTTCGGTCATCTGTTAGGTCAGTGACAAATTATCACAATATAATCATTTAGCGGACGAGCATAAACACTGAAATATTTCCTGCAGGAGAATCTGACGAGGGCGAAAACTGTGCTGAAGATGAGAGGACGGAGACGAGAGACATATAAAGAGGAGACACAAAGTGAGACCAGAGAAGACGGAAGACTAGACAAAACAGCTGTTGAGGTGAGGAGAAGAGACGGGACAATACAAAGAGGATGAGACAAGATGAGACGAATCAAGGAGAGGAGAGAGGACATGAGATGATGAGAGACAAGACAAGAAAGAAGAGACGAGTGAGACATGATGACACAGAGCTCAAAGACGAGGAAATGAGACGGAAAACAAATGAGAGAAACTAGATAAAAGAAAAAAGACTATTGAGAAAAAAGAAGACAAACAAGATCTGAATGATATAAGAGAAAGAGAACAGAGAAAAGAAGAGAAGACGAGACAAAGACACAAAGTGGGACACAAATATGAAAGGATGGGATGAAATGTGTGAGAGAAGAGAAATACATAATATGAGATGTGAGAGAAAAGGGATTGGAGAGGAAAAAGAGGAGGAGAAAGACAAGTTCAGAAGAGACAAGAGGAAAAGAGATGAAATGATGAGGTGACAAGACAATGAGAGGAGAAAGATGCGAGAACAAAAGGTAAAACATGAGATGAGATGAGACGAGAAGTGGAAGAGAGAGTGATGAGACAAGATTAAACAAAAGAGACAAGATGAGAACAGATAGATATTAGATAGAACAGTACAAAATGAGACAAGAAAATAGAGATGAGAAGAGGGGATTAAAGAGGAGAAGAGAATGATGTGGAACGTGTAAGAGGTGAGATGGAAAGAGAGGAGACACATTCAGAAGAGACTGATTTAAAGAGGAGAGAGAGAAGACCAGTTCTGAAGAGACAGACGAGATGAGAGGAGAGTCAAAGAGAGAGGAGATGAGACAACGAGAGGACAAAGATCTGAGGAAGAAAGGTCAAATTGAGATAAGACAATGAGAAGGTATTGATATGAGACGAGAGGGATGAGTCCAGACGGCTCTAACCGTGCAGTGGTTCTGCTGCTGCAGTACTGTGGGCACGTCTCCTCCGATGGGCATCTGTTTGTTCAGCTCCTCGTCCTTCACACTGATCCAGCGGCCCAGCTCCTCCAGCAAGGACAGAAGACGGCTCCAGCGCTCAGCACTCGCCTCCAGATGAGCCCTGCACACATTCACACAGACTTATGGGGACTCGTGTCACGGTGGGGATCTAAATTAAGATCCCCACGGAAAAAGAAGCTAATAAATCACACAGAATTCATTTATCTGAAAATCTAAAAATGCCTGTAGTGTCCTGTAAGGGGTAAGTTTAGGTGCAGGGCAATAGAATATATGGTACAGCATAAAAGCCATTACGCCTATAGAGAGTCCCCACAAGGATAGCCGAGCAGACACGAGTGTGTGGGTGTGCGGGGGTGGACTGTATGAGCCTTATACTCACATTCAATATAAATGTGGGCGGGCTTTAAAATGCATTTTGAAACGTGCATGAATAAAACAAACCTGTGCATCGTTACAAAAAAACTAAACAGGATTATAAAATGAAGTGTCAACGTTTTTAAGGGGTCAAAAATGTGTGGATGGAAAAACATGAATTGCGATACGGCCTAATGTGATTATTAAACATGGCTGTGATTTCAGGACATAAATACAAGCACCGCACATTTCAAAGTAAACGCATCGTGCTGTTGTGCGTTCTCCAAGCTTGTGCTTTTAGAGCATTTAAGCCAATACACTGATTGTAAACTACTGTTGATCAATTAGAACAACGTCTCGTACTATGTTGCAGATGGCTGCACGAGTGCATATTTGATGTCCCAGTAATAGTAAAGCATCGATATTTCAAAATAAGAGTCCCTGAGTACTTAAAATGTTTAACTGTAATAAAGAGAGTATACCAGTATAATGAGAGACAATGCCAACATAACTACGCCATATAACTGAGCAGCCAGCAACAGTAAAGCATAGATATTGCAAAATAAGAGTCCCTGAGTACTTAAAATGTTTAACTGTAATAAAGAGAGTATACCAGTATAATGAGAGACAATGCCAACATAACTACGCCATATAACTGAGCAGCCAGCAACAGTAAAGCATAGATATTGCAAAATAAGAGTCAGAATATGTATACAGATACACTATAACTGTACATGTAGACTATGCCAATATATTTTATACACTTTAAAGTAGGCATGTGAGCAATTGTAGTATTATTAATTACAGTCTGAAGCAAAATAATTTTTAAAAACTGTATTTTTACATTGGAAAACTGCTTGGACATGTGTCCTTTTATTGAGGAAAGACATGTTATTTGATATATTTTAATTGTACCCCCCATTTCTTAATGTGTGTGTGTGTGTGTGTTAATGGATGCATTAGCAAGACTTGTAATTACAGGTGTTCACTAATTACTGACTAATTAGATTAGAACACAATTACGCTGTTTTCCTCTCTCACACACAGTCACAGTCTCCTGTTTGTCCATCTTGCCACTTGAAATGTTTAACACACACACACACAGCTGCTCAAATTGACAAGAAGTGAAATACAGCTCCGTTTGGTTTCATTAAGTGACTCATGTTTAATGGTTTTCAAGTGACCTCAACCTTACCGTGTGAACTTGAGGTGTGTGTGTGTGACTGACCGTATGTTGGCTGATTTGGCCTTCAGGTCGTTCCAGCGTTGGTTCATATCATCCAGTCTCTGTTGGAGGAAAACTGCTTCCTCTGAGCTCCCCAGAGCCTTCACCATCTTCATCTTATTCCCATCCACACTCCTGAAGACATCATTATGAGCCTCGATCTCCGCCTGAATGTCCTACACACACACAGACACCGCTTTAATTGCAATGTTACCACCTTCATTATGTGCATTCGTTAAAGGAAAAGATAAATAAATCAACAAAGACAACCAGAGACGTTTCTACACCTCCACTGAGAGGAAAACACAATTAAAGCTGTCAGTCTGCTACTGAACCTCACCACACACACACACAGCATACAGAACTGAAGATTAATCACACACTACACGTGAAAGCACACATAAAGAGAGAAACTCAGCACATAATCAAGTCACACACCACCCAATATAATTATGTACTAATATGAAACTTTTTTGATTGGTTTAAGTTACTAAGTTTATTTTTATGTCTATATTTGGTTTATTTAGCGTGGAATATTGAGCTGGGTTTGCATTCCTTATTTACTTTATACCATACACCTACAGTATGACGAAAACACAATTTATCAGCACTTGCATCATGTTCAAAATCAAATTATGATAGCAAACTGCCTTCAAAGTTTTCTAGTGAAATGCACAACACTGTCACACCGTCAGGATTTCCATCTAATGTCACTCTGGATATTTATCACACATCAACATCGACCGGATCAGTAGTTGCCGTTTTCTCTCTCTCTCTCTCTCTAACAGAACAAGCTGCTATACTTTTTTTGGTAACACTGTTAAATGTGCTCATTTTACACACTAAATATATTGGCTATTATAATAACAATACATAATGTATAATTACACGCAAGTGACCCTAAGCCAAAGCATAATCCTTAGTGCATGTTGTTAATATTATTATCTAAATGTATACTTACACCGCAACTAGGACACAAAGTCGTGTTTATAAAGCTTGCTTGAATTTGACATATTGAGACACGTAGAGGACAGTAGGAGGAGGTTTGGGTCTTTTCCAGCTCATTTGCAAAGTGCACTCTGCGACTTGACAAACTCTCTCTATCTCTCTGTCACTGTGCTAACCGCACGCTGCTGAAACACACATCTCAGCGCTTAGAAACGAGAGAAAGAAGGACACAAGACAAATAAAGGGACTAACAGATCTATTGTATATCAGTATATCTATAAGAACGATCTGAAACAATTGGAGGGAAAAAGCAACTCTGAAAGAAAAATACTAAATGTTTCGTAAGACTCAAACAAAACTCTCAGCCAATCAGATCGGAGCTTGTCATTCTGGATGTTATTGTCATTTATGACTGCGATTTGAATCGAGAGAGCAGCTGCCAAGATCACA
This sequence comes from Enteromius anoplus, assembly GCA_032359395.1. NCBI lineage: Eukaryota > Metazoa > Chordata > Actinopteri > Cypriniformes > Cyprinidae > Enteromius > Enteromius anoplus. The sequence goes on along the minus strand of JAUMHG010000072.1, from coordinate 2,068,528 downwards.
GATGACAGATGACCACACTGAAGCTCCAGCGCTCTAGACATCTCGTTTCTGCCGTTCATCTGTTATAGTTCTTAATGAAATATTTAACTGTGATCAATTCAAGCACGAATTGCTTGCCCCCCCACACTCAAACTCCCTCATCAGGCAGTATTAAACGAGGCAATAAAAAAGCTTTTCTCATTAATAAAGTTAAATAATTGCTTCTCGATCATAAAGACTCCCCAGAGCTGTTCTACAGCATGCTCTAATTTAACCAGAGTTACCCACAAACCCCTGAGAGAGAGAGACACACAGGTTAAAAGAAAAAAAACGTGACATTTTCATGTTTGACCTTTCCTTGTTTGTTGGTGGAAGCATCCTCATCGACTAACACACACACACAGCACAGGTGGGAGATGCTCTTTACACTGAGTGCGCTCTGAAAGCCTCTCTTTCCTGGAAGTAGTTATTGCACAGATAACGGACACTTTTATCCAAAGTGACTAACAGTACACTTGCTGCTGTAGCGTCCATGTCAGTGACCTGAGCTTAAGTGTCTTGATCCAGGACAAAACTGGAATTGTTCACAGATCGGACTTTATGGGACTTTGTAGGTCAGAAAATGGTAAAATAAATGGTATATTCCTTAATTTAAAATATATATATATATATTGTGATAAACAGATCATTGCATCACTCATATAGCATGATGAAACCGTCTACTGCGTTTAACGAACTGTCCCAATCACACAGATTTTGTTTCTCATGCTTTATTTTTGGTGGTTTAAGGAGAAGGTAGAAGTTTCAATGTGTTGCCTCATGGTGCTCTGAAGGGAAACTTACAGTATCCTACATAAACCTCAGATATAGAAATGTAAAGGTTTGTTTAGAGCAGATCTTCAGCTTGAAGCCTCAGTGAGGATCAAACTACCCACAATATATATATATATATATATATATATATATATATATTCAAAAGTATAAGCCAATACTGGAGATTTTAAATCAGATTTAAAAAAAAAAAAATTTTATCGTTTTTAATTATAGCAATGTTTGTAAAATTTTAGTAATGTCATTGTTTCTCATTTTTATTCATTTATTTATTATATGTTTTTATAGTTTCTATTAAGTTTTAGTTTATTTAGTTATATTAATTTTACTTTAACTTTAATTGAAAATGAGAAGTGCTGCCTTGGCAACTATCTGAAAAAATAATAATAATAGGTTTTGACATTTTCTATCAGTTAACTTACATTTTATATTTATTTTAAGTAATAAAATATTTTCATGGCTCTTGTTAATGATAATAACTTTGATAATTTCATGTTATTAATGAATATCACACTTTTTAAGGACACCTTTAAACAAGAAATTTGAATAGTTCATCCCTAATGATTTATTACTATGTTCCAATGTGATCCTCAGTTTTGACACTTGTGTAACTTTCAGACTGAAAACTCCGATCCATTCTTCCACAAAAACTCAAATCTAAAAAAAAATACCTCCTCAAACTTCTGCAGCAACTCCTGCAAGTTGAAGTTCAGCCCAATCATCATGATCCACCTCTACCTCTACCAAGCTACATTCCAAAGTGCCAACGCCGGAGAGAAATCTGGCAAGGGGTCAGTCTCCTCTGGGGGTCCACAAACACACACATCTGTGGAGAGCACACACACACACAGACGTCTGGCGGCATTGAGCCTGTGCCGAAGCTCTGCCGCTCTGAGCTGAGAGACACATGCTCCAGTGTTTAGGAACTTCTGCAGGCCTGGATGTTGGAAGCAGACTGAAGAGAGAGTTAGGGATTCAACCAAGTATCCAAATGTTGGTTCAGTGATCCGGAGATGATTTAGCTGCTTGTTCTGAAAGCGCACACACACACACACACACTCTTTCTCTCCAGTCCAGACACACACAGAAAGCGCCTTGTTCCTCCAGGTTCCTGTGACCCTCGGGCAAGCGTTCGTACTCAATTATCCGTGTCAAAAAGCCTCTATGTGGATCGCTCTGACGGGCAGGGCAGGAGAGCAGCACGGCTGTCCGATTCGCTCTCTCTCATGGATGAAACACTCTCAGAGTCAGAGAGACAAGAGCAGCTCTGGAGGTCTGATCTTGAGGAGAACATCTCCAAATCTAGACATGTGGAAAGGCCAAGAAGCAAATGAGATGTGGAAATCTTAATCTTTGCTCAGAAGTTCAATAAGTCCATTTGAAGAAAATCCAGAAGGAGGAGGTTTGGAGATGAGGTTTTCTTTCTGGGTGTGAAGATCTCAACTGGTAGCTTTTCCAGAACTTCCAAAAGTTTTGTTGAAACTCCCAGGCTGGCCCGCTGTCCTCTTCTGTGGTCTACTCTGACTGCTGGCTCCCAGAGCTGACTTTTCCTGCTCTCTCTCTCTCTCTCTCTCTCTCTCTCTCTCTCCTGTCTTTCCCTCCAGTGGCAGCTGTTTATTATTTTATTCAGCATCCTCTGTTTCCCCTCCACTCCTCCATCCCACTCCAAACTAACACACACACACCCACTTCCTGTAGGGCCCCACCATGAAAGAGAGCAAGCTAAGTGCCGAAAATGAAAAAGAGAAACGCATGGCAAGAACGTGAAGGCGGGAAAGACGACGTTTTAAGAGGTTAACATCTGTGAATATGCCAAGAGAGAAGTAGGTACAACATGTGATCTAGAGAATCATGCTCTGTTTGCAGAGTCGTCTTTGTGCACAAATATCTCACAGACACGCATGTATTCTAAACAAAAAACTGACATCAAAGCAATTACACATCATGATTTACAGCAATTTGATTGACATCATTGCCAATATTGACATTGTGTGCCTACTGGGTACAGACCACTCTAGATGCCTTTACTACATGAGCTTTTTTCATGTGCACGGTTGCCAGCTATCAAGAGTTCATATCCACAAAACAGAGGTTTGTTGTTTAACACACGACTACCACTAAAATGAAAAAGGCTGACAAAATTAACACAACATAATATAGCAGCAAAGTGAATATTGCAGAAAGTCACTATTGCAACAAAATACACATCAGTAAATTTGCTGATATTTATTGCAGAGACATACTAATGACATGCTGGAGATGCTATAATTACAGCAACATGTTGCACAGCAATTAATTGTAAATACTGTGACTTACTGCAACGGTGCTCTTGACATTTATCACTAATTACCATTGCAAGTTATTGTAGTTCCGTGTGACACTGTAAAGATATACAGCATATACTGCAGTGACATCACAAACGAGGATTTCATTGTGAACATGAGAATTGATGTATACAAATTTAGTATAGCAACAAATTGCAAAAACATTCTACAGATATTCTAAATATATAGGGACGTACTACAGATATTACGACGATTCAGTGACATTTTACAGCAACATAGATTGTGACTTACTGTAAACACTGGAGCTTATTGCAGTGATATACAGTAACTGCATATGTCACTATATACTCAAACGTCAGCAATAAATATTTTATGATATTGTGATACTTATTACAGTGACTTTGCAGATTCTGCATCTTATTGCAGCCATATACATGGTGACACATTGCAAATAATGCAACGTTGTAGTTACATATAATGAAACATTACAAATATTGCAGCTCATTGCAGAGATATATGCAGCATATCAACAAACCGACTGTATTGCAATCCGTTAAAAAATGCTGCAGACATTTTATATATAGGGATATACTGCAGTTGATTTGCAATTCATTAGAGCAACACTGTAGCAGCACACTGTAATATTATAGATATAGCAACTTGTATTGTATATTGTATATGCTGGAGCACATCACAGATGTAGCAACATATAATGAAACATTTTCTATTTATTGCAGATTTTACAATGTGTTACGCAGATACTGTAACACATTTGTGCATGTTTTAGATATTGTTAAAACACACGCATATACACACTCTCTACGATGGACTGTGTTATCAACATAGCGCACTTCTCTCAGATGTCTGGCTTGTGACTGAAACAAGTCTGTGACTTATTTATATATAGGGATATACTGCAGTTGATTTGCAATTCAATCGCTCTCTCATATTTCTGTCTTTCACATTTTTGCATTTGTCACCAATATCTCACTTTTCCTTTAGACATCCCCACCTATTCCTCGCAGCACTCGAAGTTAAACAGCCTTGTCCTGAGTATGTGTGTGTGTTACGGTTCCTTTGAAATTCATAACGTGCATATGGGCATTTCTTGGCTTGTCTAAATACATAAAGTCAGCGTGTCAGGGGCCATGTGGTCTGAACGCAGCCTACACCAGCCAGGAGCAAAGACAATTCTGAATATTCATAAGCGAATCCCTTTGAAGTGTCTCTACTTCATTAGCGCATTTACATAATGAATATCCAGCACGGCACATTTGATGTGCGCAAAGTCGCATGTGTGCGAGTGTAAACAAACCCTGCTGGATTACAATCAAATCAGGATGTGAATACGTGTAACGCATAATAGTTTGTGAGTTATTACATGAGAACGTTTGTTTGCGCAAACAAAAGTAATGCTGACGATTACAATAAGTGAGAATCAGGCTGCAGTTAAAATAAATACCCAGAAACACAGAAGCTCTGCGGGAACAAAACACCGGCTGGAGTATAATACTGAACTGGTTGGAAGCGGAAAGAGGGCGAGGGGTGAAATCAGAGGGTGATGGGCGAACGGAAACATGAGGGAAACGTTTCACAGCTCTGGGAATTATAGGAGGAGAGCCACTGGGAGATGTGATAACGCAAAAGCTTTAGCCGAGAAGACTCACGGAAAGTCAAACATGTATGCGCATGCACACATACACGCACTTACTTTGATCTTGTGAGTTGCGATGGAGCAGATTTCTGTGCAGGCATTTCTAACAAACATTAGAGTCCAGTCCACATCTGCAGCTCACTGATAATGCTGTGTGAGTGTGTGTATCTGGTGGAAAAATGTCCCTAAATGTTAGCTAAACCTGACAAAACCTCCTTTTAATGATATTACGAGGGGTAACCTATGGAAGCCCATTTCTGTCACTGAACAAAAAATACAGATAAGACTTATTTCACAATTCTGACTTATTTTATTTATTATTTATTTTAAGAACTGTGAGATATGAAGCCACAACTGCAAGATATAGTCAGAATTGCGAGATATAACGACAGAATAATGAGTTATAAAGTCAGAATTCCGAGATATAATGAAAGAGTTGTGAGTTATGAAGTCAGATTTCCGAGATATAAGGAAAGAAATCCAAGATATAACGTCAGAATTCTGAGATATAAGGTCAGAGTTCCGAGATATAAGGTCAGAGTTGTGAGTTATGAAATCAGAATTCTGAGATATAATGTCAGGTTGCAAGTGGAAATAATGTCAGAATTCCAAGATATAATGTCAGAATTCCAAGATATAACATCAGAATTCCGAGATCTAATGTCAGAATTCCGAGATATAACATCAGAATTCCGAGATATAAGGTCAGAATTCCGAGATATAAGGTCAGAATTTCAAGATATAACATCAGAATTCCGAGATACAAGGTCAGAATTCCGAGATCTAATGTCAGAATTCCGAGATATAACGTCAGAATTCCAAGGTATAACATCAGAATTCCGAGATCTAATGTCAGAATTCCGAGATCTAATGTCAGAATTCCGAGATATAACATCAGAATTCCGAGATATAAGGTCAGAATTCCGAGA
>JAUMHG010000072.1:1962860-1977632 GCA_032359395.1 Enteromius anoplus | reverse complement strand
ATTAGCTAAACGTATTACTGTTAGATCTGCAATGTAAATATTTATTAAATGTAAATAACTGCTGTAGATACCACATTGATGAACTGTTAAAGTGAGAAGAAAGTTGTGTCTGAAATCTGTTTTATTTATTTATTTTTTTTGGGTTAAACTGGGTTTGGTGAATACCTTGTGTTTTTCCGTATGAGCTTGACCATTTCCGAGGGTGTTTCTCGAGCATCCACTGTCATTAGGTGTTGTCTGCAACCAGAAGCTCGGGATGGGACCCCACACAACTCTAAGTGCTCTACCAACATATCTCAGGTATGTTTATGATTTTATACACATTATGTGTGTCTGTTTTCACGTGTCGTTATAGTTGCGCCACCTCAACTGCCGTGACATCATCGTAAATGCGCCACAAATAAACACACAACAATGGAGTATTTTTCATTCCGCGTCGCCCCATCAAGCTCTCGCTGGATCCGCTCCTCAGTATCAACAAGAGGAACGTCTGTACTTCCTCAATAGACCCGAAACAGCCATTTTATTTACAGCATAAACTTAAACCCCTGTTTGAGAAGAGAAGAATACTGAGGAGAATGACATTTTACATGTGGTTTTTTATTAGTTTCAATAAATAAATAATTATTTTTTTAATGAATATATTTAAAATACTGGCGCTGACTGGCAATTGTTTTTTTGGTTTAAATGTTCTCAGGGAAAGGGTTCCTTGTATTCTCAATTTCTTCTCAGTCATTGTCATTCATTTAGCATGACTTTATAGTAGTGAAAACAAACACACATAATGTATATAAAATCATAAACATACCTGAGGTATGTTGGCAGAGCACTTAGCGTTGTGTGGGGTCCCATCCCGAGCTTCTGATTGCAGACAACACCTAATGACAGTGGATGCTTGAGCAACACCCTCGGAAATGGTCGAGCACAAATAGAAAAACACGAGGTATTCACCATTCGTTTAACCCAAAAAATAAATAAATAAAACAGATTTCAGACACAACTTTCTTCTCACTTTAACAGTTCATTAATGTGGTATCTACAGCAGTTATTTACATTTAATAAATATTTACATTGCAGATCTAACAGTAATACGTTTAGCTAATAGCATTAGTAGCAAAGAAGAAGAAAGGGCCACGACCTGACAAGGTGTCTCGCTGTTTATCAGTAGTTACTTAATTGTAGTTCCTCAGGAGGCCTGGCTGAATTGAATAGTTACTAATTAACTAATTATTACTTAACACAATTAAAAAATGCTATTACATACTGGGTAGTTAACACATTGTCACGGGATGCCGGTCGGCGTGCGGCGCATGTCGCACCTCTTGGCGCAGCAGAGAACAACGGAAACAAAAAAAGGTTTTAACTGCAGAAGGTTTTTGGGAGGCGGATCAGGAACTGGCTGTGGCAAAGGTGGTTTAAGGGTCCAAATCCAGCCCCTTGTCCCGCCCGGGGGGGCCCTCAGGAGGCGCAGAATCTGAGGACGCCCTGGGGGGTGCTCAGGATGCGCAGCAGACTCTGGAGGGCGCACTGGATGCGCAGCAGACTCTGGAGGGCGCTTTGGCAGTGCAGCCGACTCTGGAGGGCGCTCTGGCAGCGCAGCCGACTCTGGAGGCTGCCCCATAGGCGCGGCAGGATCGGGCCAAGGCGGCAAGTCCTCCACCATTGGCTCAGGTGGATCGGGCCACGACGGCAGGTCGTCCTCCACCATTGGCTCAGGTGGATCGGGCCACGACGGCAGGTCGTCCTCCACCATTGGCTCTAGCAGTGGCAGCGGCAGCGTGGCAGGCTCTGCAAGTGGCAGGCTCTGGCAGTGGCAGCGTGGCAGGCTCTGGCAGCGGCAGCGTGGCAGGCTCTGGCAGTGGCAGCTTGGGAGGCTCTCCCGACATGGGGAACCGGTTCCTCCTTCCACGTCACGGAGAGCGCTGGAGTTAGACCGAAGTCCGTGCGGATGAACGCATTCCTAAGCGGGGGCGTGCTTCCAATAGGCTGCTCCGGCGTACGCGGCGACATACAACTCCGGGAGCGCACCGTCACCAAACACAGAAAGACCGCCGACTCCCTCGGCAGATCTCTCACGTCGGGCAGCTCCACCGAAGTAAGTCCTTGGGCCGCGCTGTAAAAAGCAGCCGCAAGCACAGAATCGCCGAGACCCGACCGTTCAGCCAGTTGGAGGTACTCCTGAACAAAGCCCTCGAACGGCGGGTCCCGGCGAACAAGCGCGAACAGCCCCGCGGTGAACGCCATCCTCAATTGGATGTCTCGTTATGTCACGGGATGCCGGTCGGCGTGCGGCGCATGTCGCGCCTCTCGGCGCAGCAGAGAACAATGGAAACAAAAAAAGGTTTTAACTGCAAAAGTTTTTTAATAAAACAAAACAGAAAACGCTGACGAGGCAGCCACGAACGCATACACACAAGGCGAACACGGAACACGAGACATTAAGAACCCAAAAACACAGAGGTATATAAAGACAAAACTAAGGACCTAAAGTACAGACAGGTGTTCAAAACACTAAACTAAATGAGGGAGAATCCAAAAGGACACAGACAACGGGGGGAGACAAGACTAGAACAGGAACAGAATGTTACACACATATTCCTTAGTAGCTAACAGTAGTGACTTGAGGGTTAATAAAGAACAACCTATTAGTTCCACAGTAACTTCTTATTAGTTATGCAGTAAGTAAGATACTGTATTCTAAAGTGTTACCAACATTTGTTGGGAAAAATTGTTGGAAGTTGTAAATAAATAAATAAATACATAAGACTAAATCTGTTAAGCTTTAAAATAAAAGGTTGCTAATGTGCCTGGCCTTTAATTTGCTTTAAATTGTCAGTGCTGATGTCCAAGCAGATTGGCTGGAATGCACATGATGCTGTATTTTTGTCTTGAACATTGTTTTTGTATTTTGGTTGAACATTGTTGTTGAAAGTCTGTGCACGTACCTCAGCAGACGGCTAGTCGGAGTTGACCGATTTCAAAGAAAATCACATGGTGTATGATGTTCACGTTTGACATGTTTTTGAGTCGTTGGTTACATTGCTGCTTTATTTTATTTATTTAGTTTTCTTTGTATTCTGATTGACTTGAAAGTCTGGCATTGTGAGGTCCTTAGCTGTAATGTATATGCCCATTTTGTTGGAAAGAGCATGATGACTAGAATTTATTTATTTTTTTCAATTTATTTAAATAGATTCGATCACATAATTTTAAACATTTATGTGTTTGTAAAGTATCAACATTTATCATAAATTATACATTTAAATACATAACCAAACCTAAACAATTCTCAAAATTCATTTACATCTCCATTTTTCAGTCTACGTCTTGTTCTTATCATAAACAAGCAACATAATAAAAATAAAATAAAAGCTACTTTGGAAACAGATACATTTACAACAAACCCTTGGTTTAGCAGGCAGACTTCACAACCGGACTCCTACCCAGCCCCTGAGGTTCAGCACATCAAGTCCTCTTACAGCATAACAGCATCCAGTTTCACTCTCAGCCTGTCTGAAAATGAACGGAGTTTGTTGTTCAGGACTTTATTACTGGATTGCCAGCTAAAGTTGATAGCTCTTATATTCTCTTCAGATGATCGTGACCTGAGGGGCACTGAGAAACTGCTGTTATAAATTGCATGTGGATAGTAAAATAGAGCATAATAAAGCACAATCGTTTTTTGCGTATTCTGCACCACCAACCATGAATAAATGAGTGCATATGTGCTCTATCAACACATCTTGACTGATAATCTGATAAACCGGAAAGAGACAACCATGTTTTGTTTTGACCACCAGAGGGAGCTATATAGTTCTTATTACAACAGAAAGTTGTGTTATCAATTTATCTACTTATTTTTCTACCACAGGATAATTTAGCTTTTGAAAACTGGACGCCAGTGAATGACAAAGTAGCCTAGTATCATCTTTAAAGTGGCAGAAGGGAATGTTAGGGGATGTGGTGGTGAACAGCAGCTGAAGATGATGATTGCAAACTGTGAACAGGTGTGGGTGTGCAGTGCATGATGGGATATGAAGTTCATGAAAGAATGAGTCCCAGGAAAGGTGAAGTGAAGCGAGTGTGCTCTAGAGGTGCTTGAAGGCACTCATGACATAGCCCCCCCCATCTAAGGAGTGGTTTACAGACACTCATTAAACAACAAAACAGTCCAGGAGGGTGGGGGAACGGAGGTGGAACAGTATTTTGAGCAAGGGGAGGGATAGGAGGTGAGCTCTTTGATGACAGCCTGGGGCGACAGGGACGCCCTCCAAGGTGGCTTGGATGACAGGGAACGGCTGAACTTTGTACATATACAGTATGAATATTTAAGAGAAAATTTTTTATCAGATGATAATGCATGACTCAAGTGGTCAAGTGAGATTACGAGCGATGATGATGATGAAGGTGGCTGAGCCAGCTTTGTGGTTTGGCCTCCTTTCCATTCATCACTTGGCTGCTGATGGGCTGAATTTACAGACACCACACACACTCACTCACATACACATGACACACTTACTGTAAATCCTGCCAGACCACGAGGTGCACATTACAAACACACACCAGAAAATTATATCATATATGTGGTATCAAGTATCATGGTGATACATTTCCAAAGCTTTTTCAGAAAACTTCATAATTACATGCTGTGATGACTTTTCATAATATGTCTTACCGTACAGTATGTCCATTGTGTCTCTGTGAGATTTAGCTGAAATCAAGTTTCAACTAAGAATCAAAAGAGTTTTATAATCTGATATCATAGCAGGACATATTTAAATTTAATGATAAATGTTTTCTTTTGTTTATTTAATGTTCCCACTCAGGTCCTCCTGTAAGTGGATTGAAAAGTGTTTTTCATTTTTATCATAAATTAATTATTACAAATGAATCATTGCCAATTACCATATTTCTGACATATGGTTTTCCTTCAATTGTTGCACTAAAAACTAATTTGGTTCAGTTTGGCAAATGAGGTTTTTACAAACCAGCTTTCTGACCTTTGAAATTAACTATAGTGAACCATCTATTTACCTTGAATAAAACGTTATCAAAAGTTAATTAAGCTGATCAGAACTTATAATAATTAAAATAAATAATATAGTAATTATAATAATAATTACACACAACCATATAGGACTTTGTATATGATTGTGTATATTTCTGAAACATAATGGTCGGATGTTCTGGATGTTTCATGTGAAATCTAAAAGTATTTTATGCATACATAAAACATTGTATAATTTCTTTCTTATAAATATATAAAAAGTGATATATTTTCTTTAATTTATTTCATTTATTTTCACTATAGTGACAAATATCAACAAACACAATATTTCTAGGCTGATTAAAGACAAGCAATCATCATCTTTCATGACTTTAGTGAGCACACTCATTAATCATACAATGATGATGGAAAAAGCAAGTGAGCTTTCTGTGTCACTAAATGCTAATTGTAGATGTTTGGAAACCAGGAGTCCAATCAATGAAATGAGAATAAAGTGTGGTTTAGACCTAAACTGACTTAAATAAACACAAAACTGTGTCAGTGTGTATTTACAAGCAGTGTTAGCTGATGTGTCGCAAAAAAGAACATCTCAGAATACCTGCGATCAAGAGTTGTTAATTTGCATGTAGCTGGAAAGGATTTCAGAGCAATCTCAAAGACTTTAGATATTCATCAGTCTGCAGTTAGTCAAGGAGCTGGTTCCAGATGCTCAGAACAGGGACAGTCTAGAGTCCAGGAGTGGGCCAGAGCGGAGGCAGAGCTGTCCTGAGACCTGCAGCAGACGGCAGTGGTAGACCTGGATGAGAGAACTCTGGTGGGTCTGGGCCATAGATAAGTGGCACAAGGAGCCATGGCGACGCAGACTGAGCCAAGAGCATTGGCCAGGCTTGCAGTTCAGGGTGGCGCAGATGGAACAAAAGCCGTCCAGGGTGGAGCAAGCGGTTCAAGGACCCTCCAGGGTGGAGCAGACAGCTCAAGGACCCTCCAGGGCGAAGCAAACAGGGCTGGAACACAGAATACAGAGAGGTTACAGCCTCAGAGGCCGTAACAGGACAGTGATAGCTGTGACAAGACATGACAAGGACTCAGGAACATCCCTGGTGTCTTGACCTGATGGCTGACGGTGGGTTGGCTTAATTTGTAAGGGTCAGTGATGGCTTGACTTGGCTTACATTGGTTGGTGTGGGCTTGATTTGGCTTGTGAAGATCAGCATGGGCTTGACTTGATTCCACAAAGACAGCTGTGTCAGAATGGAGCATCGCGTATCCGCCATTTTGCAATTGTACTCTGGCACATCCGCCTCGATCTAAGTGGCTGATTCATGCCCTCAAAAAAAAAAAAAAAAAGAAAAAAAGTCAATAAGCAGACAGTCCGGTAGTTCCGAGACATGTGCTAACTCCAGATATTCTTGCACGTAATCCTCAAATGATCGACAACCCTGCTTGAGGGCTAATATTGAGTTTGCTATGGCCATACCTGGCCAAAGGACATCCGAAGAGCTGCTGGATCCTTGTTTGTCCGAGTATTCCCTAACAAAGGAGAAGACGGGGATGTACGGATTCATTTGAAGACTTTATTGACAAAAACGTGGTCAAACGATTCCAGTTCCTGATTTTCGGCCAGAAGAGCTGATCCCTGTTCCACTCCCTGAACTCGCGCTTCAAGAGCACCTCCCTGAACTTGCGCTGCAATAGCGCCCTCCAGAGCCTGCGGCGACCCAGGGCCCTTATGGTTGGCTGACTTTCCCAAGAAAATTTTTTGGGAGGGTAAAAGGCTTAGGGTCATGGAAGTGGTGGGTAGGGAGGGGATTTGGTTATGGCCTTCCAAGGCTCCTGATCCGTCATGGCCTCCCAAAGGCTCCTAACCCGCCATGGCTATGATGCCTGTGACTCTGCCCCATGCAGCCTCCAGGACAACCACCCTCCCTCCCTCTCTGTGTTTTTGATGTTTCGTGGTGCGGGGACGCACCTTCCGGGAAGGGGATGTGATGTCAGACTCTGTGTTGTAGTGTGCTTTGTGTTTTTGCTCCCCTTGTGTCTTCCTTGCCCATATTCGGTTGTTCCTGTCCTAGTTTAGTTGATTATGTTAATTAGTGTCCAGCTGTGTTCCCCATGTGCCTTGGGTTCTGTCCGTGTTTGTATTTAAGTCTGTGTGTTTGAATCCCCAGTGTTGGTCCATAAGTGTCAAACCTCATGTTTCATGTATCCTGTCTTAAATCTTCAAAGTATCGTTCTCTTATAATCCAGATCTGTGCCTTGTGTGCTACCTGTGCCAGAGCGGGCGTGACAACTGTAGTCTTAATATTAATTTTCTTTGGTTAAAATAATTAAAGCTTAAAACAATTCAAAATTAGATTTGTGATATTTTATGTACAACATTTCAAAATAAAATCTAAATTTCAGAGAAAAAATATCTGTGCAGGACTCTAGACAGATGCAAAATTCTATTTAGTTTGTACTGCTTCATTTTGAGAGAAACCTTGGAGGTTTTTCTCTCACAATATTGATGGTGAATCACTACAATAATGGCCCGATAAATGATAAAGATGATTAAAATCCTGTGGTTTGGTGCTTATGAAGAGGACTTGAGCAGAACATCAATCGATAAGAAGTGTTTTAGGAACAGGTCAGGCTGTTGAGAAAAAAGAGAGCGAGAGGCGGATGCAGTTGTCGTGATCCATTTATTGTAGCGCAGCGCATAGACTCTCAGCGGTGTGACCACATCCCTGAACACTATCTGGCTCAAACTCAAGAGCAACAATCCTGCAACAGCGTACCTCCATTACTTCTGCTAAAGCCAGAGAAGATTCTTTACGCCCTTCCTCCTTCCCCTCTCTGCTCTGCTCTAGTGTTATCATGCCTTCCGAGACCGAATTATGATCCTCCCGAGAAACCAGTGTGTTCTCATAAATCGCTTCGCTAAAGAGCCACAGCAAATCGCTCTTTTGGCTGAGGGGCTACACAGCTCTGTTTGTTTTTCTACTGTGTTAGCCTCATTCTCCACGGCAGATAATTTGTGAACTGATTTATGCGTCGGACATGTACGCCGGGGTTGTATGAGTGCGTTTCGGTGATTTCCTCACAGGATGTTCCTCTGTCTCTTCTCTAAGCAGAAACCCTTACTCTGAGAAACATCCCACCAGGTGGCCAATCAGTACTTTCCAAAGACACCGTTCTCTTATAATATTTCTACATCCATAAGTCACTGGAAAGCTTTGTGTGTGTAACACACCAAAATTGAATTCATTGTTGAAGTTGAAATTTTTCTTTATCTATTCTGAATTTGTACTAGTGAAAGTTGAAATATATATTTATAACGAAAATAATATTAAAATACAAATTTGTTTTGAAATTAAACCTGAAGCGACACATCTTCATGCATAACTGAAAACATGTAAATGCAAATAAGATTTTAGAGGTTTTGGATGCTTCTATTATTATTATTATTATTATTATTATTATTATTTCCATTACTGGTTTCCATTACAAATGCAGTTTCTCAGAGTAACTTCTTGGACACCTCAAATGTTTTGCAAATTAATACAACGTTTGATTGGGAAATGCAAAGGTTTGGGTTGCCATATCCCTTTTAGGGGTCTGTAAATTTCAGAGATGCTAGGAAAGACAATTTAAACAATTACATTTTATTTATACATGTAAGGTTTACAACATAGATACACATGAAATACACTTGATACAACAATCTTGATACACTTTATTTTAAGTGGCTTATGTCTGTGTACTTGAATTTATAATTATTTTGAATAAGCTCATAACAACATGTGACAATCTTATGGTTACATAAGTAGATGTGTAACAGACTTGGTCTGTAACAGATGTGTAACAGTAGCTACCTGCTTCATCTACATAATTTCAAACTGTTTCCTAACTTAGTTACATGGTAAGTAATTGTTTTTTTTATGTTTTGTTTAAGCACAATGGCTACTACTTACTAGGTAATTACTCTGTATTATGGACACATTAAAATAAAGTGTTACCAAGATTTTTCAGCAAATACTTGTTCAAATGAATCTGCTCCTTACACAAAGGTGTCTTAGGAAAGCCATGTTGACCACAATGCATGTGGACTCCTTTTATGGTGGTGTTGCTTGTAGCCTTAAAGCTGCATTTACTTTATTTGTGCTGAAAGAGCAAAACATCTCCATTTTGTGTTCAACATAAAGTAAGTCATGCAGGTTGGAACAACATGAGGGTGATTAAATGATGGCAATTTTCTTTGTTGGGTGAGCTATTCCTTTTAATGCGTTTTTAATGTACTTCTTCCTTACAAAAAGAAACACACTGGATATGTTTTCTACATCAACCACAGATGCTTGTCTTAAAAAGGAAAAGCAAACCTAAAACATGTCAACACCAGCAAACCATCCATCCATAACTTCCAGACATTTTCTATTTTCCACCCTCAGGTGACCCTCAGCAGCACTTAGTAAATCACCTTTTTCCAAGGAGAACAGCGTTGAGCTTTTCTGTCAGGGACTGGACTCTCAGACAGACACATTTCCTGTCCTTTAAGCTGTCCGTAGAGCTGAATGTATCTGCTCCAGCTCTCAATGATGGCGGGAATCCCATAAAGTCAGCCCAGCTATAACTACACTGTAAAAACTTTCACCAAATTAAATATTCAGCTTAAACTCCAATTAGTTAAATGAATAATTATTTCCATTCGTTTTAGTTGCTATCACGCTGTTTTGGAGGGACAGTATAAGTATTTTTGAAGATTTTTTTTGGTGTATTTAAGTGGTGTCTATGTCATTTGTATGGAAGCCCGTTTCCACCACTGTATAAAAAATTTAAAAAAAGGTTATTGCGCCTTTTTATCTCACAATTATGACTTTTTTTCTCAGAATTGCGAGTTATGAAGTCAGAATTCTGAGGAAAAAAATCAGAATTGCTAGATTTAGATGGATAAGATCATAGAAGATTATTTTCGGCGCGGTTTCACTGACAGAGAAATCTTAATTTTATTAGAGGAGTCACACAACATAAAGCTTAGTTTCCAGACTCTTGAGAAAACGTTATGCAGAAATAATTTGTCACGAAGACATAATAAAACAGATAAGGCTGAAGTGGCACGTTTTATCGATCAGCTGTTGGCTGTCCGGCATTATTACAGACAGAGAAACTGTCCGTCAGTTGATGCGTTTGATGGATGGACGAGGAGTTGATCTGTGTGCTCGAGGTCATCTACAACGACGCATGTAGAACATTTGCGGGCCAAACTATGTGTGGCATATTGACGGATTTGATAAGTTAAAACCTCATGGAATATGTATAAATGGATGTACTGATAAGTTCTCCATAAAAATGATCTGGCTTGAAGCATACAAAACGAACAATGGCCCAATCATTGAATCACATCTTTTGGTTTCCTATGGTGCTTTGCCAGAAAGAAATTGTCGCAAATGAAGAGAACATTTAGTTTGAATATGCTTGTTTGCCATGTTCACTTGTTTCCACAATTGTCATGCTTGTGTATGTACAGTATGTGTGGGGTGGAGAGTTCAAAATAAGGGTGAGGTCCTGTTGGGGTAAGGGCATGTTTGTTTAGGTACTTTCAAATATCAACATTGTTTGCCAAAAATCACTCATTTACAAAGAGGTTACATGTGTATATTTTCTGTAAAAAGATATAAGTAAGTTAAGTTAATTAATCAATTTGCTAGTTTTTGATGTGCATGATGCTTACTGCCATTATAAAGGCTGCTTAGTAAAGCGATGCTATTTTGATGCTTTTGACTGATTTCTTTTGCTAAAATTTTCAGTGCACCATATTCATATTTTGGACTACAATCCTTCATAAGACGTTTAGAACATAGCTGTCTTAGGATAACTGTATTCAAGTTCAGCAGCCACTCTCACCTGGGATTTAAGAAGTGATATCTTGAACTCCCCTGGTTTTGTAGTTTAGCCATCAGTGGTCTTGTATGTCCAGACTAGTATTGCTTATAGCAATTCTGACGAAAGGCTTGGTGTATGTCTGCCGCTTCCTTGGTGCTCTCCTACCAGGAGGACAGGCATGTGACTCTGCACGGTATGATAAGGTTTCAATCCCCTTGGGGGAGCAGCGTGGAGTTCCCTAGAAGGGTAACATCTCTGGTTATGCATGAAAACATGGTTCCCTGAGACAGAACCTTTGGCTTGTTGGCAGAGGTCCCCTTTTATACTTCTGGGCATCCGCCTGTGACTTTATGGACCAGGTGGACCAATAGGACTGTTGTTATTTGACACATGCCCCAGACACCAGTCATGCTGGCTGCATTCCACAGTGTGCCCCCTATAGGGGACACAGCATCTTGTTTCCTCTTGGGTTAACCATGGTTAATGTTTGGACATTATATTTCTGATTTTGTATTTTCGAAACTGGAATCTTGACTGTTAAATGAACTGATTAACTTTAAAGAGAGCCCAAGCCCTTTCCCTTTCACCTCCCTATCTCACCTCTGTCTGTGTGCTTGCAGCTTCATTCTCTTCATCATGAGTGTAATTAAATTCAGCTGAAGAGCTCTGGCACCTGAGATACAGCAGAAGGAGAGAGAGCGACATTTTGACAGTGTGTCTCAGTGTGTGTTCTGTCTCATTTTGCTGGACTGTGAATCAAACACGCTTGGCTCTTGCCGGCAGCTGTCTCTCTGAGTTTAAACTCTCAAACTCATTGTGTGTGTAAATGAGAGTCAGGGTGGGAAAGTCAGGATCAGTCCATGCAGATCAACATCCTGAGACAAGCTCTCAGTCGGTCTGGAGCCTGGAAGTTATTACTAATAATAACTGCGCCAGATGTTGGACACATCTGTCAATTAGTTCATCAAATGGCTTTACCTGCAGAATGATAAGCCAGTAATTATGAAACAAAGACATTTACAACAGGTAATGTCACTGTGCTTCTATCTGTCTATCTATCTATCTATATATTCATTCAAACATCTATTCCCTCCATCTATTCATTTTGTATATTCATCCATTCATATTTCCATCAATACATTAATTTGTTAATTGTTAATTTGTTATCTACCCTGCTGTAAATTCACATTAATCACCAGTTTATCAATCTATCCATCCATCAGTTTATCCATCCATCCATCTATCTATCTATCCAAACACCCTGTTAAAACAATTGGAGTTTTCATAAGCATTTTTTGTGCTAACAGTTTTTCTCAGTCGCTTTGGTGCATTTCTCACAACAGTATTTAAATTTGCACAAAAGTTAATGCATTTCTCAAAACAATTAGTGCAAACTGCAAAACCTAGTTGATAACCTGCAAAAGCGTGTCACTTGCTCAAAATGGATTGTTCATTGCTCAAAAGCAAGTATTCATGTCAATGAAAGTGTCAGTGTCGTCAAAATGAAAAGTCTTGACACCATCTTTATGAACAAGATTCATGTCATGTTTTCACTATGACAGTTTATAATTTCAGGGTTTTCCAATGCAAAAATATTTGGTGACACCTGAAAATGCTCAAGACAGCACTATGCCCTACTTGTACAGCCATTTGAAATGTGCAGTAAAGTTACTGTAGATGTTATGGGAGTTTTGGGAGTAACTGAGACACTGAATACGTACGTTTTACATTTTTACTGTATAGAAGTGTTTGTAATTCTACAGCATTGTGCAAAAGAAAAATATGCTACAGTCACTTGTTTACTGTAGAATACATGTAAACATAAAATCACCCTTTTGGTAGAGCTGTGCACAAATGTGAACAATATACAGTACATGTAACAGTACATACAGTATTGTACAGTACTGTAACATACAGGTACAGTAAATCATTCTGGCACATCCAGAGGTTCCTGTCTCCTCAGATCAATTGTTCAATTTAGGAGACATTTCCAGGAAAAAATTATAAAGAAAGGTATAGAATTTGCTTGACAGATGACTAATATTTCACATTTGATAAATAGTTCAACAATTTTGTGTGTAATGACTCAAGCAATGAAAGTAAGACTATTAGTTTTATTGACAACGACTATTCAGCACTCATAAGTATAATTAATTTTGATTGACATGACATAAGCAACTGGAAATGTCAAAAAAACAGCCGAGAAATGTATGAAAGCACCTGATACATGTCCAAAATCATTTGCAGTTTGTTCAGAGAAAGGAGAAATTGCTAATATGATGTGCACAAATGACTAAATGTTGTGAAGGTTGAACTAATAGTTATGAGAATTTTAATTCTGATCTGAGAAATGCACCAAAGCGACTGAGAAAAACTGTATGTATGTTTCACATTTTTACTGCATATGCTCTTTGCAAAAGATAAACGAGTGGCGGTGTAGGGGTGGAGGAGGGATGCTAAGAACAAGATGCCTATGGAAGGGGGCTTGTAATGTACAATTCTATTTATAGGAAGTATCTCTCGCTCTGATAGGATGACAAGATGATAGAATAGTTAGGAGGACGAACAGCCAGCCGTGATTAATTACCTGTGCGTGCTCCTTCTTAAAAAATGTTTGCAAACACCATTTGTCAAAAATGTTTATCTAGTGATCAAAAACATCTATTTCTATATTACATTTATACAGTTGATGCATTAGCTCTTATCAGTAGGTTAGCTGGAAATATTATTGATTAGTTGAACTATTGTTTTGCATAAGTATTAGTACTAAAATTGTAATAATTCTAAGTAAAATATCTGTGTTCAAAAACCCATCATCTGTTGGTTCAGTGCTTTGACTGAGGGATCTTTTCCATTGACTTTCATTCAGATGAAGCAACACTGTATTTTATATTCACAGCTTGAAATTCAGGATAAAGACAATGTGTGTTGCCCATAAGTTATTCTGAGTAAAAAATTAAGTTACTGTTGCTAGAGTAGAAGCTATTACTCCATTACACCGGTGTGGCAACTTCCTCATGGGTTACCAACCTTCCTCTTCACTCTATTTGAGAACTCAAACAGTTTCTTTCCATTTCTACAAAATCATTCAGTGATGATCAAACAATCATTTAATAAGATGTTCCTAAAAAGTAGCTCTTGCTGGAATATTAATTGCACCTAAACTGTGAGCTTAATCAGTGGCTCAATTTTTAAGCTCCAAAAGTCACTTTTATTAGTCTAAAACCATGAAAATAAAAATGTGTACATGCAGCACATGAGTATTTAAATTTTAGTGTAAGAAGATTATCATATTTTGGGGGTCCTTTGTAAAATTCTGTAAAAAATCTTATATTATTGGCAGCTACGTTTCAGTCCGGTATAGGGGGGACAGAGGCTTATTTCTTCTCCACAAGTTTCGCAAAGAGGTCCAGAAAGCTCTTCTGAAAGGCAGCCTGTTGTCGTTTGGTCTCTGCAGCTTCTGCTCGTTCCTTAGTCAGTTCTCTTGCTCGGACCTCAGCTTCTCGTGACTCTCGCTCTGACAGCTTCTGTAAGAAACAATCCATTGCAGCGTTGGCCTCCTTCCTCCTGGCCTCTTCCAGCTCCCTCATTTCCTTCAGTGCCTGCATAACAAGTGTGCCTCTTCTTCTTCTCCTTCCTGGCATAGAGACATAAACCTACACTTATAGTCTCAATCTGCTTTTACTAAACTTGCACATCACAGCTATCGCACTAATTGTACTATGTAAAAGCATTTTAACAGCAAACCTCCCCGAGTTATGTTGGTAATGTAAGTGTTGGTTAGGCTACTAGATTTGGCCACTAATTTTGTACCAATGCTTATCTTGTTGTCACGGTTGATGTGCGGGAAGGATGAGCAGAGATTCGGATTCTTCAAAACCAGTATTTTAATACTCACAAACGGA
>JAUMHG010000072.1:1928634-1943791 GCA_032359395.1 Enteromius anoplus | reverse complement strand
CTGGAGGCGTTCCCAAAGCGTACTAGACGCAGCGTCTCGTTCCTTCAGGGAACAGGGTTATATTCATAACCTTGAGATGTTTTTATGTATTTGAACCGTATAAGGTGGCTGATTTGTGCTAATTTGTATAAATTCGTACAACCTCACTCGTACGATTTTGTACGAATTGTCTAAAACCCAGTGACAGGCAGGTTTAGGGGCGGGGTTAAAAATAGACCATTCATACAAATCCATACGAATTGATAACTCGTAAAAATCCGTACAATTTACCAAAAATCATATGAATTTGTAAGAGCGAGGTCCACCCAGTAAAATGTGTACGAATTGCCATGAGACTGGGCTGTCACGTGATGAACGAACGACTCGATAAACCTGAAGACTCAAGAGATTAACTAATCAACTGTTTTTCTGTCGTGAACGCATGACTCAAACCCAAAAACAGGTGAACTAATTCCAGTACAGAACCTATAGGATGTTGTACATGTATGAATGAACGACTCACGTGCAGTATTAGATGTTTACTAAGCTAGTGTCCCATTCAGAACACAATCCTGGGGTCTTTCGGTGGTCTGTGCCCTTACCAACACAGAATGATCCTCAAATCAGATTCATCGCTACAGGCCAAACCAGCAAATGTGTTTCATCTCAGTCACTACTTTAAATGCGTGAAATCCTGCTCAACATGCAGGAAGGCTGGAGTAAGACCCGGTTTGTTTGTGATTAAGGGTTAATTTGTAAAAAGTCTGGAAGAAGGAAACAAGTTTCTTCAGGCTAGGTACCTCTCTTCACAGTGGCTTACCTCATACAGGCCGCAGACGTCACACAGTTTCATTCGTCTTCAAAAACACTCTCCAGTCCCATCGATGTGTTTGTTAAGTAAGTCCAGAAGGCTGATGGTCTGATGTCATCTCCCGCACTAATGAATTTGTCTTGGACAGAATCTGGTCCATGTTTGACACAGATAAACAAAGCCTTTAAACCGGGGACACACAGACGTAACAGATGCAGACACATGGACTTCAAAAGTTGGATCAGTCAAATAATATCATCAAGATCTTTATGTCTTTAGGTCACATATTAAGTCACACTGGATTTAGTGTTGTCCAGAGCAGCAAGATTTCATTAGAATTTGGCTGTTTTTTTTCCCAGGAAAAGCAAACAAACTGACCTTGTCAAATTGCATGAGCCGTGGTATCCTGAAGAGTTTAGAGAGTTGGATGAGGATTATGCAACATCTTTGATAAACACTTGCAAATATTGCAAAAATATGCCTAGGCTTATGGATATTGGATATACTATTTTGAATCAGTCAATCAATGTTGTATTCTCACTTGTCTCTTGTTTTCTCTGAAGTTTTAAAGCAGAGGTCGTACCTCATCTAACCAGCAGAGGGCACATTATTATCCTGTCATTAATCGCTTTGCCTTGACTAAAATTACTGTAACTTATTGTGAAATAAAAACTTGAATGTTAGAAAACTTGAAAACGCCACAGTCTAAAAAGACTATAGGTTGCTTAAGAGTTTTTCTCCCAAGCAAAATGACCAAAGTGAGTCCCTCTGGAAAGTTAATTGTGTGACAGGTCTATTTATGCCATGATTAAGATGTGCAGATATATGTCATAAATATGTCATATACTGTATTTCAGTTTTTGTATAGTTTGTTGTTACACTATGTAGAATATTTACATTAGCAAGCAGAAATGTAAAAAAAAAAAACATACAGGATAGAAACCTCCACCTAAACAGCATTCAATATTCACAAAATTATGTAGAGTAAAAAAAAAAAAAAAACTTCTTTGCATGACTAGATCAAACAACAAAAAGGTTTTTGTATGATCACAACAACGTCAAAGATCCAGAAACAGAGATACAGGGGTTACAGAAAGTATTCAGACCCCTTTTAATTTTTCACTCTTTGTTATATTGCTGCCATTTTTGCTAAAATCATTTAAGTTAATGTTTTTTCCTCATTACTGTACACACAGCAGAATTGTTGACATTTTTGCAGATTTATTAAAAAAGAAAAACTGAAATATCACATGGTCCTAAGTATTCAGACCCTTTGCTCAGTATGTAGTAGAAGCACCCTTTTGATCGAATACAGCCATGAGTCTTTTTGGGAAAGATGCAACAAGTTTTTCACACCTGGATTTGGGGATCCTCTTCCATTCCTCCTTGCAGATCCTCTCCAGTTCTGTCAGGTTGGATGGTAAACGTTTGTGGACAGCCATTTTTAGGTCTCTCAAGAGATGCTCAGTTGGGTTTAAGTCAGGGCTCTGGCTGGGCCGTTCAAGAACAGTCACAGAGTTGTTGTGAAGCCACTGCTTCATTATTTTAGCTGTGTGCTTAGGGTCATATTCTTGTTGGAAGGTAAACATTCCGCCCAGTCTGAGGTCCTGAGCGCTCTGGAGAAGGTTTTGGTCCAGGATATCCCTGTACTTGGCCGCATTCATCTTTCATTTGATTGCAACCAGTCGTCCTGTCCCTGCAGCTGAAAAACACCCCCACAGCATGATGCTGCCACGACCATGCTTCACTGTTGGGACTGTATTGGACAGGTGCATCTCTGGAGCTCAGCCACAGTGATCTTTGGGTTCTTCTTTACCTCTCTCACTAGGGATGTCCCGCTCAGGTTTTTTTGCCCTTGAGTCCGAGTCATTTGATTTTGAGTATCTGCCGACACAGAGTCCTGATCCAACACTTCTATAATACATAAAGCAAGCATTAAGAAGTGCGGGGAAACAGATACAGGATGTTTATTATTTTTTTATTTAATTCAACTCATTTTAACATACAACTCTGTTAATTAACAGAGCACTTCTATGAGGAAGCTTGAACTATCAAGTATAAATAACATAATTTTTCTTCACTATTGGACTTTACTGCAACAATAAATATAAAAAAAAAGTTTAATTTGTGCTATCTTGGCTGTAATGTCCTTTGCCTTCGCGCTGTCACAGGGCATTTTTTCTCTCCTCTTCAAACTCTCAGGTTTGTTTTCCACTTCTTGCAATCCCAAGTTTACATATCTCACAGTTTGCTATGGCAATGTTGTTAGGGCTGCACGATAATCATCGCGCAATTTGTTTTGCGCATCTTGTCAGTAAATCCAGTTCTGTAATCAGCATGCATGGTCTTACATTGAGCCGCAAGATTCATAAGAGCTCAGTGGCCTTCATAATCCTTAAATGGAAGACGTTTGGGACAACCAGAACCCTTTCTAGAGCTGGCCGTCCAGCCAAACTGAGCTATCAGGGGAGAAGAGCCTTGGTGAGAGATAGGGATGTCCCCATCCGATCACAAGATCGCAAATCGGGCCCGATCACATGATTTCAGACTTGATCGGAATCGGACGTTACCTCCTGATCAGGACTCGAATATATCTGTAAATATATTCTCATCATTTTTTAACACATCTATAGTTATGCGGTCGCACAGAATTAGACCTCTTGACTCCACACAGGAACAGCAACGCGTGCGGCATGACATCGCTTTGTTGCAGAGACGCTATTGGTTTAAAGTAAAACACGGAAGCAGCTTGAAGCGTATGTCTGCGGTCTGGAGGTTTTATAAAGCTGATGACAACAACATTAAGGGCTGCATCATAATCATCGCTTGAAATGTATTGCGCATCTTGTCAGATTCGCTATGCAGAGCCGTTGTTCACTAACTAGCTGTGCAAAATCACGCTGATAATGAATCCGAATTTGCGCAGCTCGTCAGTGAACAACGCCAGCTCTAGAAAGGGTTCTGGTTGTCCCAAACGTCTTCCATTTAAGGATTATGGAGGCCACTGAGCTCTTATGAACCTTAAGTGCAGCAGAAATGTTTTTGTAACCTTGGCCAGATCTGTGCCTTGCCACAAATCTGTCTCTGAGCTCTTCAGGCAGTTCCTTTGACCTCATGATTCTCATTTGCTCTGACATGCATTGTGAGCTGTAAGGTCTTATATAGAGAGGTGTGTGTCTTTCCTAATCAAGTCCAATCAGCATTATCAGACACAGCTGGACTCAAATGAAGGTGTAGAACCATCTCAAGGATGATCAGAAAAAAATGGACAGCACCTGAGTTAAATATATGAGTGTCACAGCAATAAAAATCAGAGTACTTAGGACCATGTGATATTTCAGTATCACATATTTTTTAGTAAATCTGCAAAAATGTCAAAAATGTTGTGTTTTTCTGTCAATATGGGGTGTTGTGTGTACATTAATTAGGGGGAAAAAAATAACTTAAATGATTTTAGCAAATGGTTGCAATTTAACGAAGAGTGAAAAATGTAATGGTTTTTTTCAATACTTTCTGTACCTACGGTATGTAGATAGCAGTTAAATGTTTGTATCAGGGTACATTTGTAATTTTCTGCAAGCATATAATAACAATATTCAAGTGTATATAAGGCAGCAGATCACATGCCACTAATTGGTAACCGCCACACAGCGTTGTTACTTCTTTACATTAGGTTTATTCAGATAGTCAACTCTCATTGTAAATGTTTTACAGTTGTTTTGTCACGGCATATTGCTGTCAGTGGGAATTCCCCTTTATTGCCAAACTGAATTATTACAGTGTTGCATGCCCTAAATGCTTTGGAGAGCGTTAAAACATTGTCATCTCTCACTGCTCTCACATTTATCACTGAATGTGAGCTCTCTTGTTGAAGTCTTGAAGCTTGAAGCTGTTCTGTCAGGTTTTTAACCCTAGTTTGCGACCTACAGTTGTGTTTGTAACCCACAATATCCTACGAAAGAGCCATATAAATATAATTGGCTTGACCTGACTTGATGACCTCGCATCCGCTTCTCATTGTGTGGTGAAGATCAATATGGAGTTTATTGTGTACCAGAACCCAAAACCACATACTGCTCTTTCTCCCAGACAGCTTTGAGAAATTATTGCATATCCGACACAATTGTGTTTGCACAGTTGGAAATCTGACCTTCGGATTTCACAGACAAGAGGCCCAAGATGGAAAAACAAGCCAAAACTCTCAGTTTTCACCATCATCTTGGATTGTTTTCCCTTATGATGAGGTTTGAGAAGCTTGGTTCTTTGACACGATAGATGTTCTCACCACTTACAGAGGACCGTCATGAGACACGGCCTCTTCAACGTTAGGCCTGGTTTTCATGTTCTTGTAAGCTACACCTAAATTACCCAGGATTGCTTCCAGAAGCAGATCTTTAAAGAGAGAGAGAGAGAGAGAGAGAGAGAGAGAGAGAGAGAGAGTGTTACATACTGTGGATTGAATCCAGAAATGAGTTGTTCTTGTTTTCAGTGAAAAATCTTCATAATTTTGCCGGCATTTAACTCTTTGTATATATCTGCATTCGGATGCCGGCGCGCATCTGAGTAAGCCATCCCCAAATTGCTGTGCGGATCTCTTCCAAAGCCTTCGTAATGAAACACAGACTATTTCATCACTCTGTAAACTAATAAACGGGGACAACACAGCAGCCCGCGCTCCTAATCAAACCTGACGACAAGTGACAGGAGGCCATTAGCCTCCCATTCACCAAATGAACATCCTGCTCGGAGCAAGGCCATCAGGCTAGCCGACAGGGCCTCCCAGATCCTTCATGGAAGCCATTATATGCCCTGTCCGACACCCAGCCATGCCCTGACAAGGGGAGCGGGGTCAGAGGTCAACTCAATCATTAGCAGGCTATTACAGAGCTTCACTTCATATATCAGAGAGGGCTAGAGAACAGGAGATCCTGTGTGAGCCAGGCTGAGGAAATATAGCAAGATATTACTAAAAAGCATTCTATTTTCCACTCTTGATATTTTAGAGTGTCACCCCTTCATTGCTGTGTACATTTGTTACTATGTCTTGAATACCCTAAAAATGTCCAATTTTTGACACAACTGTGACGACCACTTAGCTTTTTCAAATCAAGTCCATGATTGTTTTTTATTGGTCACAGAGGGACTGGCATAAAAGACATTAAGTTTCATATCATTCAGATGAAGTAAAATTATGTTTTTTAGAATTTCTTAAAACATTAGTTTTGGTCAAAAATGACTAAACAACACCAGAGGGTTAAGTAAAATTATATATTTATGTAAATAGCCAATACAGTATTTTGCCATATATATGTTTGGATGTTCTGAAATAAGATTTTTTTATTGATATTTCAAATCAATAATGTTGTTCTATTCATCAAAGAACCACCCAGGGGAAGAATGCCAGGGCAGATAGATGGAAGTAACCGCATTGCATGAGTGCAATAGGTAGCAGCTGAGAGCCAGACAAGACAGCACAGAGGGAAACACAGGAGGAAAAAACCCTAAAATCAAACCCGGCTCATGACAAAAATAGCGTCTCACATTCATTTTCTTTCTTTATTGCTTTCAAACAAACTGATTCATTTGCTCATTTTACAAAGAAGGAACAAAAAGGTTCTACTGGAAATCTATTGCTAAAGGTAATGGCATTTCTACTTGTGGTTAACTATTCCCTTGTTCAGGGAAAAAAACAACAACAGATGTATTGAATCTCATTCAGTAAGATGAAAAATCTCTTTAAGAGGAAATATGTTCTTGAATAAAAATAAGTATCCTCTAGTAAACACACACTTACACTTACTAACATCTCTAAATTATAATTATCTGATTATTGCTCTGTATTAGATATGTAAACAAAGACATATCAAGCGTCTCTGAGAACATGTGGCTGGATTATATAATAACAAGTTATGTGAGCTGGTCTACTCTTCATCCCAGAACCCATCCCAAAACAATCTGACTGATCTCTGCAAGCTTTACTTCTCATTTACTGGCTTAAAATCTCTTCAGAACTGATCTGAGATCAGCCCTCGCAGCCCCTGGGCGGATTAGAGCAGCAAAAGGAAGATCTGAGAGGAATGAGAGACTGAAATGAGCTCATAGGTGAAAAGTGACGCTCCAATCCCAGCTGTTGGGTTAAATATAGTGCATATAGGGCATCTCTGAGAGACTTGTGAAATAGAGGGCTGGATGTTGTCACAGTCACTGTTTGTGTAGGAAGGTGAGATCCTAACTTAATATTCATGGCTTAGGAGGGCGACTGGGAACGGGCCGCACTGGATGGGAATGCAGAGGGTAGGTCAGGGAGGTAGTTTTGGATCAGAGAGACTCGTGGACGTGGGTGACTGACATGGCAGACTTGTAAACACACACAGTTTATGACACTAGCTTGGTTTTACTGTGGGAATTTTGTCTTCCTGACACCTTCATACATTCACAGATATATTTAAGACATTTACTTTTTAATGCAGACAAACATAAACCATGTAAAGAAGCTCACATCTTTTGTGTTGACTCTCAGATCATTCAAAGTATTAATCTTTCCACAAACGGACGTAAGTTTGTGTGTGTGTGTGATTTTACCTCCCTCTTTGCTCCTTAATTATGAGGGTCATAATCTCAATGTCTAAAGTGTCACAGTGTGTAAAGGTTTATTATGGGCAACGTGGGGTTTGAGGGATGGAGGGGGAGGGAAAAAACCCTATCAACACACACACACACACACACACACACACACATTCTTTTATAAATTTTCCCACACATTTTTGTTGCCTTTCCTTTAGAGCCATCATACATGCACACCAGTGTACTATTCATATTAATTATTTTCTAATGTTTTATACATAGAGGACAATGTTGTAGAAATGATCCCCATTCACACGGATCTGTGAAAAGTTTGCTGTATTATTGCCAGTAGATGGCGATGTCATATTGTAAAGAAGGTGACTGCGCGAATACAGTACATATAATTCTTAAGACTAAACACATAATAATAATAACCCAACTAACAATTTTACATTATAAAAACATTTACGTAACGTTACTATTAAGTTATTAATCAAAATAATAACGTTGTTGTTTGAATATTCTTAGAACGTTGAAAACGTCCAGTTGTTTTAGACGTTGTATTTATGTACTTGTTTGGTTATAAGAATGTTATTCAAAAAGTTTTAGAACGTTCCATTAACAACACAATGATGAAGTGTTTTATGCTAACATTTTTAAAACATGTATCAATTGCAGAAAAGGTTAAGGAAGCGTTCTACTAACGTTGTGCAAGAACAATTTTGATAACTTTGAGAGAACCTTTAGAGAACGTTAGCCAAAGTTACAAGAACGTTCCCTGTTAGCTGGGAATACGCATGTCTGTGACATCACACAAAGACAGTGTCATTTTCAAAACTGTAAATCTATCTGTCTATCTATCTATATTAGGTTGACCATACGTGCCATTTTCCCCGGATGCGTCCTGGCCAGGATTTAGGATATAGTTTTGTCTCGTTCCGCACGCGCGAATGACATCAGTTCCTTATGTTTCCAAACACTCTTGATGTACAAATCAAAGCAATATAGAAATCCTGGCCAGGACGCGTCCGGGGAAAATGGCACGTATGGTCACCCTTATCTATATGTTTTTTCTCACACTTTCGGATCCCACTGGATTGTCTGTCCCATTTACTTTCTTTGTTAAAAGAGCGGAGGGGAACATCTTCAAAACATCTCCTTTTGTATCCCATGAAAGAAAGAGTGAACATGTGGGAGAGTAATGACAGAGTTTTTATTTTTGGATAACTTCATAAAGTCTATTTTAAACTGTATTCAACAGTGCAACTCAACCTGAGCAGAAACAATTCCAGGTTTAATCCCACCGTGTCATGAACACCATTCTCCTCCATCAGAGCACATTTGTCTTCTGAAGGAGTGTGTGTATGTGTGTTTTTATGGAGTGGGCCAAAGACTTAATTTGCATCATGTTCTGCTACATGCACACTGACATGCCTCATCACACAACTTTGTTTCATAAAATCTGTTACAGATTTCTTTCACCTAATAATAGACATAACATCATGCATCTCCTCGATTCTGCCCCCCAAGCACCAGCCATCAAAAAAGCCACAGTGAGAGTCTTGCCTTTATAAGCCTTTTTAGATCCCTTATTAGGTTCCTCTTTTTTTGGTTGCCAGAAGTTACATAATATTGTAATGCATAATCCCACCACTGGGTCTTCACAATTAATATATTCATATGAAAGCTGTTAAATCTAGGTGATAAATATCTGATGCATGAGACAGATTCCCTTTGACAAATCCCCTCGCCAGATGCACAATACGTCACGTGGTCCCTGAAGGAGCTGTTTGGCTTTGAGACAGCTCCCTAATGAACACATAATGCTGGTGTAGGCTCGGACAGAGAGGCCTGGTAGATGAGCCGCTCTCCATAAAGAAACCACATATGAGCCAGAACCATCCGGAGCTCTGTTTCTGGACCAGGCTGTACTCACAAAACGCCAGGGATGTGTTTCCCTCATCTTGAAGAATGCCTCTCGGCTCCCGCCGGTGCTGGTGGGAGTGACTGTGTATTATACGAGTGTTTGTTATGGCACGGTGCTTGCGGCGAGAGTTGCCGTTCAGAATGAGATGGTTTGCTGGAGTTCAAGAGTGTTTGGATTGGGAATGTTTCACGGAAAGGATTCTAGCAGGGCTGAGGAAAAGGAAGACGTCCTTTTAAACACGAGGCTCACTAGAAGGACCAAGAAGGTCTGCTATCTTTCAGCCTTCCCATTCGACTCAATGCAGTTTCTGAACTGCCAAGACCTCCCTGGAAATACATAATTGAAATCTTTCATCTCTGCACAAGGAACAGCAAGACTTTTTGAGCTAAAGTGGCCATATTATAAGCTATCTCTCTATAGAAGCCTGTCAGTCTAACTTTGTGTCTGTGGGACTGATGTGTTGGGCTAGATGATAATGGTACAGAAGTAATCTTTCTGAGTGTTTGTCAGATGTCAATATACTGCAATATGCCAGTCGCTTGTTTAACACTGCGTCTAATGAGAAGTATATGTATGGTGACTTCCAAGTCTAAACTAATCTTCTGTGCTTGTACCTGAAATTGACTGGACATTTGGTTGATCAAGTTGATGTTAGAAACTAATTATAGAAGATGAGGCCAGTCAATCTACAAAAGCATTTGATGCTTTAGATATGTGGATTAGCATGCCATCACAATGGAAAAATATATTTTTTTTACCATTTAACCTTTCTTTAAAATAAACCAACTCCCTTCATTTTTTGAATTATTATGTAGATGAAGCCAAGTTACAATTACTTGTGGGCCACTAGCTTTAGTTTCTAACCCAGGCGCATTGTAAATATGAGCTTGTGGTGACATTTCCGCAACACTGATATTATGTAACTTACTGCATGTTTCGTAGCAGTTTATAGCAGTGAGTGTCTCATTTAATATGTGACCAAGACCCGTTTTTTTTTATGCTGATACAGACATGTATTACTGCATTTTTAATATGTTTAATTTAGATTTTAACACAAATTGTTAACTAATACATTAACTAACATGCAGTAACTAACATGTACAGTAATTAAGGTGGCATTATTCATGCCGTCATGTCATAGTTAAGTTAGCTCTTGATTGATAGTTGTCTTATCTCATTATAAGCTTATAGTCAAGTAATTATTAATTCATGTATTAGTACATGAGGATTCATGTACTGTTATTGTAAAGTGTTACCCATTGCTTCAAGTACATATTGCAACTGTTTAGGCTTCAAATGTTTGGTGAGTGCTGCTAAAAGGTTAACTCTTTATAATGTTGGAAAATAACAAACCCCCTCACCAAACCCAACTCGACTGCGTTAATGGATGCAATATTTTAACATCCCTTTACTCAGGGTTTGAGCTGTTTTGTCCAACCATTTTTTGACAGTATTTCTCACTGGAGCGCTTTACCTCACAAGTGCATTGCGTGAGCTACCATGAAAACTCATATATATGAAGCTGTTTACATAACGCTAACATTCAAAAGCATCAGTTTTCAGTCTCACAGCATGTTTAAATTGTTTTGAAGTCATAACACAACGTTGTTCAAGGAATTGTGCGAAAATTAGGCCTGCAGTGATTCGCATCTATACTGTAGTTGCATTTATTGAGTTTTACAGAAATGTAGTGGAGGCATGTATTTCCAATGCGCCTGGGTAGTTTTTTTTGACTGATGCTAGCTGAAGGATGCTATTGATGTGTCAAGAGTCCTTGTAATTTCCCTCCCCATGGTGCAACTAGGCTATTTTTTCACCAAGTCTCATGAAGATCCCAAATCCTCAGCACAATGAGTCTGAAAACAATGTAGCAATCAAAGACAATGTCAGTTGTAGGCTTGCAAGTGGACTTATCCACTGAGCGGCTTAAAATGTCTCCTGGTGCAGCTAGGTTCAATGATCACAATAGCACCGCAGTTTCGGAGTGTCCCGGTGGAGCAGAAAAACAGCAGCAAACTCGGCCAATTACTGTAGTGCTGGGTGTGAAAACTAGGAAACCAGGGGATCCATTCTGAGGACTGTGCTCTTTTCCTCACACTTTCTCTCCCTGGATGGAGTCTTAATGCAGTGCTGACCACATAATTCATCTATCCGTTCACAGGAGGCAGAGACAAAGTTCCCAGCACCTCGACTCAAGAGTCATATTTCATCATAAAAGCCTCTGGTGGTGTTTTAAATGCTTTACATTAACTCTCTCTCTTTTGCGCTCCCTGTATCTTCTGTTATGCCTTTTTCTCCCTCTTTCTCGTTTAGTATGGTGGGTCACAGGTAATTGGTCCAGATTTTTTCGATCACCCTAGAGACTGTCTGATTTTGGCCTTTAATAGGGCCCCTAAAGACACCACGAAGGGATTCAAAGGCAAGTGTACAAGACTGAAATGGAACAGTAAAATTAGTCCTCGCTATAGGAAAGGCTTCCAAGAGAACAATGTGCCGCACTTATAGATGAAATAAGACCCATACGTGAATAGTTAGGGACCCTAATCAGGGAGAATGGACATATTCCCAAAGGAATCAGTCAAGGTTCCTAACAAGGACCTGTAAGCAAAGAAGAAAGAGTAGGAGTTTTGAAATGGTGGGTCTCGGTAGACTTGCTCCACTCAAGCATGGTCCAACTTCCATTAATTGACTTGAGATAATAAGCGATTAATCTGAAGCATTAATTGAGACTTATTCCTGCAAACGTTGCATTTTCGTGTTTGGGGGGACTGGAGTGGACTTTTGTTTTCTTTGGATGGTCAAGGTTATGATGGCTGCATTGCCATGGTTTCAGAGTAAAGGAATGCAAAGAAGAAAGCGAATTCAACACTGGCTTCTTTTTCCCTTTCGGAGGGACAGAGTCACACAGGGAGGAGGGCCATGCCGGCAGTCTCTAAGGGCTGTTTTATTGGGGGCTCACTCACTAAAGCATGTAATGCTGCTGTTGATTTTAGTCTGAGCTGCAGTTGGCGCAGTCAATGGTCCTGTTCAGGCCTTTCTCCATCAGGTCTGTCTCTGGGGGGCAGTGAATGCCTCGTTAAAGCCCACGTAAACGACCACAGACAGAGCCAGTTATGCCCCCTGATGCACAGAGTCACTTAAAGCCATTTACTGACATGCATAATTACTTGCACCATCTATTACCATGCTCAGGCGGGCAGAGGCAGCGGTCAGGTGCCTTTACTGCTCAGCATGTGTAATGGAACTGATTCTGATATGACAAAACTGCTATTTTCTCGTTATGCATTATTAATAGGGGAGGAAACACTAAGAGCACATTTAAAAAGAAATACACATGGGCGGATCTAGGGGTGGGGCCAGAGGGGCACTGACCCCAGTTGAAATCTGATTGGCCCCTGAAGTGCCCCTGTCTTCTCAGTCATCGCTGATTTACATCAAAGTTCGCGATTGGCTGCGTCGGTTCGGGTTCATCTTTTAAATAGCAATGTAACTCCATCTTTTGTGTCTCATTACAGAAATCTGCTAGTGTGTTGTGCATAATACTTGGCCCCCTCTGTAAATATTTGCCCCACTCTGGCCCCTGCCCTTAAAAATCCTATATCCGCCACTGGAAATACAGCACATTAGAATGGCATGGTTGCAACATTCTATAATGGCACATTATCCTTTTTTCCCCCCAAATGAGTTAATAAATAAAACATTGTGGTTTTTGTCGGCTAAAGATCATAAAGAATGGAGGACACTTCAGCATAACCTGAATATGGTGTGGACATATGATGTATTACAGCATTATTTCAAAGATCTTCTGGGTTGTGAGTTTGGATGAGGCAGTCGGATAAAGTTATGGCTGCATTTATGTGTATATGTATTTATATATATGTATTTCTATGCAATGTATGATTTATTATTTTTGGTTGACCAAGTTGGAAAGAAGACAGCCTCTCTGATTCAGAATAATCCTGAAAGAACTGCCAAGCTTGAGCTGGCAGGCTTGAAAGAACTGTTTAAGAACATCTGATTGAGCATTTCTCATGTTGAGATCTGGACATGTCGAGTGCCGTCAGGAGAGAATCCACTTCCAACTTCTGTAGAAAATATGGATTTAATTCTCCAGTAAGGTTTGATTTACTGGGTGAGGAATGTTTAATATAAACTCAGGGAGAGATAATCAAGTTCCTGAAAAGACGTTTGAAATTTTGCACATGCAAAGCTTGGCACAAGAATATAAAATTGCTTCTTATTTCCACAGTTGAAAGTTTTTCTTTGACATAGTTTGAGCTGGAAATGGCTTTCATTGAATAAAGGAAAAAGTAGAATTTTATACTCATGCACTAAGGTTTAAATTGAGTAAAACACTTATGTTGATAAAATCTCTATTTGGCAGGGAAAGTTACCTTTTTACTTTTTTAGTCCTCCATCCATCCCATTTTAGTATTAAATATATATATATCTTTTTTCCATAACATTTTTTCTAAATACTTTTGTTGAATACTAAAGCTAATTGCCCCTTCGTTATGTAGACCTTTCTGGCCACAAATCCGAGTAATGTAAGAGTTTGTGGTTTGACTATACATCCACCATGAAAAAGAAAATGAACTCAGTTAGGATAGTCCAGTAAGACTTCACTTTAACTTCAGTAAAACCAACATTCAGACAGTCAACAGATCCCATCCCATCAAGAAATCAAACAAGTCTATATTGTTAATAAATTTAACTTTTAGCAAAGCTAAAATCAATCCTATTCATGCTGTATGTATACTGAAACCTTCTGAAGACACAATATGCTCATATCGACAGCAATGTCTGATAATGAGGCATCAGATATGCATCTGTATGAATTAAAAACAGTTTAATATTTAAGTAATGAACTCCAAAACCATTTCACTGCATATGCTGACCTTTATCAAATGGGCAGTGACTCTCTTCTGCTTTTCTCTCTAATGAGTTTAATTGTTACAGTCTGAGCCGGGGTCTGATCGAAGCAGGTCTGACATCTATTAAAGCCTGCGCACTTTAGCTGGGATTCCCATTGGAATAGAGCCACCAGAGTGAGCGGGCGTTGCATTCCCACCAGAGAAAGACTGAAAAGAAAATGCTGACTGAAAACGAGGCGACTAAGGTTGACACCCTGACGCCCTTTTCTTACTTCTGGTCCCACCGGTCAATTAAAACAAGAAAAAACAACAGAGCAGGAAGAGAAAAGGCCCTAATCAAATGGGTTTGGTAGTCCCGGGTAGACAAAAGAGGTCAGAGGGTTTTGTGTGGAGCTCTGAATGCTGGTGAAGTCTCACAGACAGAGCTGCATTTACCCCCCTTACAAAGAGCCAACATGGCCGTTTCCTCGTCCTTTAGGGCCATACTGAAACCCCAATCAAAGCACATGTTAATTTCTCCAAATGAATAGACGTGAGAATTCCCAAAACGTCTTTACAGCGTGTGAAAGAAAGAAACAGCTAGATAAATGGACCGATTCTGCACAAGGACAGACCGCCAGGTGAAAATGATGGGTCGAATGATTGGTTCCTGAGATACGTCCTGCTGTCTTAACTGACACTGGCATGCTAACAGCCTGACCACAATTATCGGTTGTTGGTTTTTAAACTGGTGCTGTTACTTAAAGGATTAGTTCACCCCAAAATTAAATTGTTAATGCTGTCATTAATTACTCAGAGAACTTTCTGATCCTCCATAGACAACACAACTGAAATGATATAGATCCAGAAACTTGAAATACAACAGTCCATGTGACATCAGTGGCCCAACTTCAGTTCCCTTTCAGGAACTCGAGCTGCGTCTAGTACGCTTTGGGAACGCCCTCCAGCGTGACCGCTCTGAAACGTGTGTTAAACCAGCCAATCGTGAATTGGGACGTCAAC
>JAUMHG010000072.1:1906499-1922974 GCA_032359395.1 Enteromius anoplus | reverse complement strand
ACAGACTGTTTCATTCTAGGGTCAAATTCTAGGGTTGTAAATGGACCTGTAAAACCGTTTCTGGGCATTTTTTTCCCCCTTACCTAAGCTACATACCTTCTATGTTCATATCAGAGAACAATATAAAATATTCTCTCAAATCATTCTATGGCACCTTTAATTATGCAGCTTTCAGATGATGTATAAATCTTAATTTAAAAAAAAATTACAATGGTTTTGTGGTCCAGGGTCAAATATGTGATCTGGGATGTATAATCACAAACAGTTCACTAAACTTTTATATTTGCATATATCTTTCTCTCTCACTGTGTGTGTGTGTGTTGCAGACAGATGTTGCACTGACAATGCATCCAGGTGAGAACATTTCACCCAATAGCATCTATAATAATTAACTATGAACCAATGAGCAAGAATCAGCAACCCTGAACCCTGGCAAACAAAGACATTCCTGAGCACAGATTGGTTTGAACAGCTGTGTTTGCTCTCCTGAATACCTTCATGTTGCACACACACCTGCAGGATGTTCAACAGTGTCTTCACCACCACAGATTAGATACTACCACCATTATTCCTCACAGTCAGCTCCACAAATCATCACCCATCACTGAGGTCCTGTTAGCAGAAAAGAAAAGTAATAGTAAGTGTAAACTGACAATATCAAAGGGCCTTCAATGTCCACCGCACTTCACTTTCCTTATCTTTTTTCACCTACTGTTCTCTCCCTTCATCTGTTCTTCTCCTTGTCTCATTCTCTCCTTTCATCATATCTGTTTATTCTTCTCTTCATGTGTTGCCATGTCTTTGCACTTTCTCTATCTTCCTTTCCCTTTCTCCTTTTTTTCTAATCTCTTCTCATCTCTGTTCTTCTCCTCTTCTCATCTAATCATGTCTTGTCTGATCTTCTGTGTTTTTTTGTTTGGTGTCCTCTCCTTGCATTTGTTCTCATCTCATCTCTATCTCAATAACTCTATCTAGATTTGCATCTTCTGTTCTTTTATCTAGTCTTGTCTGTCCTCTTGTTTTCTCTCTTTTCGACTTATGTCATTCTTTCCTGTGCTTGCATCTCTTTTTATCACATTTTATCTCTTCTCTAATCTTGTCTCTTCATCTCATTCTCTCCTCTTCTTGCGTTTATTCTCATCTTATCTCATCTCATCCTCTTGTATAAATTTTTGTCACATCTCCCCACTAAACAATAGTCTTTTTCAGACGTTGAAATGACATAACCTGACAAATCAGAATGTAAATTTTTATGACGTCTTTTTATGACGTCTTTTAGACGTCCAGTATTGGTACAGGACGTCCAAAAAACATCACTAGACGTCCAAAAGACGTCATAAAAATACGTCAAAATTTTTTTCATTTCAACGTCTGAAAAAGACCATTGTTTAGTGGGTCTCCTCTTTTTTGTGTCATCTTGAACTTTCTCGTCCCGTCTTTTCTTTTTCCCCTTCTCTTTGTCTCTCTTTTCCTTTTGCCCTCTCTTCTCAATTCTCTATGTTTCTCAAGTTATCTCACCCCCTCTGTCCTCTGGTGTCTTTATTAGTAAAAGTTTGTGTCCTTGTCAGGTTTGTAGTTGTACTATGTGGTGTTTATGGCTTCAGGAGGATCATTCATAAGCGAGGCTTTAATCAGTGCCCTTTAAGTCATCCTCTGGCTGTCTTTCTCGTCCTTTTCTGAGCCCAGTCACAGATGATTTTGAAATAAATCTGTTGATTGTAATTAGTGATGGCAAGTCCTGTGTTTCTGTGGAGTGATTGATGAGACGCGACACTAATGAGCTGACAGCCCAGTACAGTCCAGAGATTGGACATGCTTCGGGTTTGGACCTGCCCACGGATCTGACAGCTTTCCGAAACCCCAGCACAGAAGATGTGTTCATACCATCACAGGCTTCGTGATGATTTGTTTAACAGTGTTCTTCATTCTTTGGCAGATGCTTTTCCTAGGGCTTGCGTTTGTGACAGGTCAGGGTTATTTATAGGCACTGGGTGGTTTAACGTATTATTAACGGATGCTGGCGGTTTACCGTTTCTCTGCCTGAGGGACCCCTGCATTCCAGATAGCAGAGGAACTAAAGGATGCTCTGGAAATATTGCATGCATCGGTTTATGGGTAGAAAACTACGGGTAATGAAGTGAGTGTATTCTGGAGGAATTTGAAAATGACAGGGCAGATCTTTATGAAAAAACGCAGGGTGGGCACATCTATTCTTTTAGATTTTTTGACAAAGAAAACTAATTGACCATGAAAGGGAGGGATGGGATCTCCCATTTCACATTCCCAGGAATAAATCTCTTCATTTTAATACATTGTTTTATTCCTGGAATGTCTAGAAGATATTGGACTTTTATTTTCTTCGTTGTCTATCCTTTTTGGTTCTATAGTGAGGACAAAGAAACACAATTTCTGGACCAGGAACTTCATAATGGTCCAATTTCTTCCAGCAGAAAAGCACATGTGCTGCTCTGTGAGATGTTTATTTGACGTCCACCAGTTCTGATGTGGAAATGTGGGTTTCTGACTGTTTGAGATGGCCAAGCTGCCCATGAGAAATTCATTCAGAATTATTGAGAATACTTTCTCCTAATCTAGAGCATTCAAATGTTCCCACATTGCCATATTGCATTAAATGAAAATGTGAAAGGCCTGTCAGTGTAAGTAGGCCCATAAAGAATAATGTTAGTTGAATCTATTATCGTACCTAGTCTAAATCGAGTAGAGCCTATAAAGAGGGACCAATAAACTATATAACTTTGGCTGAAGTAAGTCCCATAGATTTACAATGAGGACAGACCAGATATATCAAAAATATCAAATATTTTAACATAATCATTTATTGAATAATGCTGCTGCCCTCATTTTATAAAAGCTATAAACCAAGCCTTTGCTGCATGCCTTAACCGTGGTAAATCTTTGTAATGCATGGCCCCTTGTGGCTCATCTGTTTATTCTACATACCTGCCATGATTTGGGTGAAGCCCTGTAATGCGGTCATTATAGACTGTGGTTCGTTGACCGTTGACACACACAGGATGGCGTTTTAAACTTGAGATATTTTTATCACTCTCTGGAGATGAGAGATGTGAAACCCTTAGCACCGGGTAGAAATCAATGGCAAGCACTCACCATTAATCAGAGTAATTTAATATCTGTGAGGCATCTGCGCTCAAGGTCCACTGTCACACCAATCTAGTTTGACAGTGGCTGTGTGGATTCAGGGCATGGATACCGTAACACTGCAAAGGGTAACACATACACATTGTGAACAAGGAGAGAAAAAAAAAAACTGTTTAGTTAGAGTATAACAACATGCAAGTTTTTGGGTAAACTGCCCTTTTAGTGGTTGAAGATTTGTTTGTTGGTTGATTCTCAGTATGACCTAGAAACTTGAAGCTGGATAATATCTGAACATGTCTATCTATTAATCTTGGGAGAAGAAAGCTTATCTTACAACAGTCTATGTTTGTGATGGTTTTCAAGGTACAAAGAGTTCAATCACTCCAGACATACTGAGTAATATGCCAGACGTCTAAGCTTACAATGTCAAAGTATTTATGAGTGTATTTGCATAGGCGTCTGTCAGAAATGTTTTTTCTGTTCAGACAAGAAAAGTTTTTCTTGTCTGAACCACTCATATATTGCCCTAGTAACACAATGTATGTGTTTTCATTGGTGGGATTCACAGCTATCCAATAATACAGTGGTAACTAGGCAGCAGTGATTGAAATATCTGCTTTAAGGTGTGTTTTTAGGTTAAGGATATGATATAGTTTCCCAAAAGCTCTTTGTACAAAAATCTCCAAATCTCCATTTCACAAGTTCGTACTTACTGGTAATTTATCAAAGCGAATCAAGTTTGGCGTGTTGTCCGTGGGGTTGACTGCACGAACCCTGCGTGCTCCCTCTGGGGAAGGAGCGAGAGAATGGAGGAGCAGGGCCTGAGGAGGGATGCTTAGATCGAGATATTGAGAAAAGGCACTCTATTTATAGGAGGTATTGAGAATAAAACTCTCTGAAACGTGTACAAATCCGGAAGTAAGATGCTTGAGAATCCAACTTTTTAACAGTGTAAACAACAACCAGGTGTAGGGTATAAAGAATCTTAAAGGTGAAGCATGTATGGATTGACAGATGGTTGAAATGGGTAATGCTGGCTAAATTTAAAATATTGGACAGAGTTTTTTCTCCTGCCTCTCAGACTGCGATCACATGGGTTGCCAGATTAAGAACTATAGAACAGGAATGAGTGCTATAGACAGTGGAAGGTTGATGAGTAGATTTATCTGTATTTTTACAGATTTTTACTTTTTAGGTTGGGTAGATTCTTCAATTCTCTGACCCAGTTCATTTGTTGGCTTCCATGGCATGGATATGTTGCATTTTACACCAACGGGAAACCTGGGGTGTGGAAATACTTTTGTGTAAATTGAGGGTGGGTGAAGCCCCCAGTCCAAACCAAAAACAGACAGTCTGACACAAAGCACAAAATAACTGGATGAAGCATTGTTTTTCAGCGAAGCAAATATGTGAACTTGATAGTATTATTATTATGTTTTAGTACAGTCAATAAATGACATACTGCACCATTAATGGTTAAATGTTTTTGTTTTGTTTTTTTGCTGCTACACTGCTTCAAATATTCCCAACAGAATATGCTCGTTTGATGTGCAAGACACGTAAGGAAGGTTAGTTCTGAAAGGATGTTTGATGTTCTATGTTTGTGCATTGATCAGTGTTTAAATATGGCATAAATAAATGCAAAAGGATTGATTATAATGGATTAGTTTTACTATGTCTTCATGATCTTTATGAAGCATTGAAGTTGTGGTGGAGTTTCAATGGAAGGACACTCTCTCATCTTTTGGGTTTGGAAGAACACAAGGGTCAATAAACTAGTCATTTATTGCAATTAAGCTTGCGCCAATACAAAAATGACTGGTGAAGCATTACCACTGGTATACATGGAAATGCTCTTGCCCTTTAGACTCCAAACTCGTATTCAGGTCTGGCTGGAACAGCCGCTTTCACCATCCAGTCAATGAGATCCATTTCTGACTCAGAAGGAAGTTTCCAGGACACGATGCTCTGAACTGCTGCACTCTAAAATAAATATTGTTTTCCTATTATATCAACATATAAATGAGCTCAATCAGTCTGAGGTAAACTGACGTTTAAATCACTGAGAGAGGGTTTTAAAACCCAGCGTTCTCTGCTGGAAACTCCATTTAACACTGATGAAAACACAAAACTTCAGAACACACTCGGATGAAAACAGAGCTCAGACATAGAGGTACGAAAGAGGGCGGGAGAGATGTTGTTTTTGATGTCTCTCGTAGGTTCCTCAGAGCGGATCTCTTTGGACTGTAACCTCTCTGAGGGCTCCTGCTGCTCTCTCAGTGTTTGGAGTGGATGTGAAAGGACTCCAGCTCTTTTTTCCAAAGCACTCTCCAAATCTCCGCTCATTCATCACTGCACAGAGGAGCAGCACGCCACCCGGGCCCCGCTGAGGCTCAGCACCACCAGAACCAGACACCGGCAAACCAGATGTGTGTGCGCGTTACAAATGCAGGCCACAAATTTTTGCATTCTGCAGCATTTCCATCATGTTTTTAATCACAGTTTAATTGATGTAGCCATGTGTGTCTCTGTCATATTACCTCATACAGTACAGTATGTCTTGCTTTCTCCACCAGCAACACTAAGTTGGTGGATTCAATTCCCACAGAACACATATAATATTTCAATGTGCTATAAAAATCTTGTGACACAAATGAAAATTTTGTCACCATTTCACCTTCATGTTGTTCCAAACCTGTGTTACAATTATTTCAGTGAGATTTCGTCAGAAAAGGCTATTGGAAGAATACAGTTGTCCTACTAAGCTCTTATATGATACATCAATGTGCTTTATTCTCTCTTTCTCTTTTTGGGTTCCTGTAACATTTTACTAAATAAAGCCATACAGGTTTGTGAAGGTGAATAAATGATGGGTAAACAATTTCTCATTAGGACAGACTTTTTGCACATTATCAAAATGTATTCTTGTGGGAGTTCAGGTGCTGCATGAATCTGCAGAGCTTTCTGCTGAGGTTTCTTGAGGACCTGCTTCTAAGTAACAGATTTGAGATGCTCTTCGGGTAGCAAAAGTTTTATAGTGCCACACATTTGAATTCAGCTCCTTAAGAGTAATAAATGCTACCAGCTATGTGATTCTGAATTTATCGTTTTGATACAAACAAATACACATCACATTAAATTGCAATGACCATTTTAACTAGATATAAGGAATACTGTATAGTATTCTGTATAGCATAATGCTAAAGATTGCAGAGTTTTTTAAAGGGTCACAAAACCCTAAAACACTTTTTTTGAGTTGTTTACAGATACATACATGTTGTACATTGCTTAAAACAGTAATATATGTCACTAAAGATGTTACAAAGTATAAATTGGTCATTTTTGCGCTTTTTGCGACCAATTCGTGCATCCGGTTTTAAAAGTTACGTTTGAGCCCGTGACGTAGACGCAGTTTTTTTTTGCGCTCATTGGCTGCGTTGCTTGTACGATACCTATCTACGTCATCGGCTTGACAGCCCTATTAATGCATTATTAATGAGCAGTGTAACATTATACATGACAAAGGACTCGTCTAATCCAATCTCTGCACCGTGCTTTGCATGAGCTATCGCAGTATTTATGCATTGGAAATTAGCACTTGTTTACGTTGGCTGGCTTGCTGTTTCTGAGACATGGTTCGTGTTTGTGCCTTTCTTCGTTGTAATAAAACAAAAGAGTTGTTTTCGTTTCCCCGCGATACGACCAGAGCTTAAGTTTTGAGGCTTGCTGAACTGAAATGAATTGCTTGAATTGCGCGCAGATGACATATCACGCGCGCACACGGTTTTGAAATGAGCTCGTGACTCTGGTTTCTTCGCGTGTAGATCTGTTTTCCTCTCGTGTAAGTTATGTGATTAACCGCGCGGGCCAGCATCAGTGGTGCGCTCGCGTATTATTGGCATAGATTTTCCGCCATAGCAGTGGACCTGCACTGTCATCATTTTGATCAAAGTGTGGGGATACTGGTGGGGAGAAGTTCTCCACTTCCACACTGCTCTAAGAACCGCTATAGCTGCTGCTCTCCGTATCGCTGTCCATCTTGCCAACGTGTGTGTGTTTACATTGTCGGTGTGCAAATTAGCTAAATTTATTCACTTATTGTCACCCCCCCTTTAATGCAGTATCTGCCTTGTCTCCACACTCTACCCCCACCCCTTAGCCCCAGTAAACAACACCCCTTTTCAGAAAGTTTTTCAAACCAGAGGTGTGAAAAAGCACTTCTGAAACAGGGGGTGTTGTGACCCTTTAAGTGTGTTTTTTAGGCTAGGCAGTTGCTAACAAGTCTTAGGTGATTGTTTATTGGTCAAAATCAAGAAAGTTAGTAATTAAACTTTTAATAGTCTGGGGCAAGATATTGTCCTGTCATAAAATTACCTTTTTTTGTACGTTTAGATACATTTCCTTAAACATGCATTTCAAAAATCAATCAATAAAGAAAAAAAAGTGTTTTACTTGTAATTTGAAAATTGCACTTTGGTACATTGTGTTTTAGCCTTAACCAGTGCTATATCAAAATTATTTCTTAAGTATTTACGAAGTGGCTATAGTTTGCATTAATTCAAATATAATTTTGTATGAATTCTGTGAGGGCTAGGTTTAAGGACAGGGTTAGCGGTGGTCTTTTGTATGAATTCCGTATATTTATGATAATAATATTTATGAGAAATAGGTTAGGTATATAAATCATGTTTTTACAGTAAAATATGCTAAATGAATACATAACCGTAAAATGAATGGATCATGTCCAGGCAGAAAATAGTTATACAATATAAAGTTATAGTGTTAACAAAAATGCACTTGCTGAAGCAAAGGTGGTTTTGCTTCTTTCAGTTTTTTATCATGACTATCAAGGACAAAATTATAAAATGAACAGAACATAATTATAAAATGATCCCAGAATGACTTATTTGAGCAGTATGCATTGCAGCATGAAATACTACATGCTATGACCTGCTCACATCTGAAACATTCATAGAGACTCATACAGGTACAATGCACCTCTGATTATACACCACATACAGAGACTCAGTAAACGCATCTCTAATCTAAACGACTGAGGCACACGAACAATACTGAAAGAGATAGAAAGTCATGTGCCCAGTATTTACGAATCCAATCGGTTGGCGTTATCTTGACTGAGACGAGGCGTAGATTGGTTTATCAGTTAGCTGGTGGGTGTTTATAGACTGGGCATTGTTTGGACACCCTCACCCATGGGAAACCTGTTCAACCCTTGCCTTGCGAGGTCATGTGACCTCATTGTCTTGTGTTAACAGTTCCTGTGGACGTCAGTGGATAAGCGACTTTTCCCTTCCTCGTTTTATTTCTTCCATCCGCACGGCAGGCTTGTGGGCCACACAGAACAGAGAGTGATTGATTTACAACAGGTTACAGGAAGGTCAGAGCCAAAATCAATGAGGAAACAGCGATGCTATTTCTGCAGTGAGAGACAGAGAGAAAGTGGAAGAGATAGAGGAAGAGAGAAACTGGATAGGTCGCGGAAAGATTACAGATAAATAATTGCAGATAGAAATGACATGGAACACTGCTAGTTGTCACAAATACTATATGTCAGTAACCATGAGGTTATGAGCAAGAGGTCAAGGTTTGGTTGGTTAGTGGGGTCTAGTTAGCTCCTACTGGTTGATTCTGTCACTACACAGTGAGTAAAAACATCTTTCTCCATTGATGGCCATTCAGAAGTAGATTCACTAAAGTAAAAATAATTCTGACTAGCCCCTTTTCCACAAATTCATACTCAACTATTTTTTTCAATAATGCGACAGTAACATGATATAAAAAAGTATTTGTGAGAAGCAATTTTCTCCAACAAGTATTGATTTGTTGGTTAGCAACGTTCTGCT
This sequence comes from Enteromius anoplus, assembly GCA_032359395.1. Classification (NCBI taxonomy): domain Eukaryota; kingdom Metazoa; phylum Chordata; class Actinopteri; order Cypriniformes; family Cyprinidae; genus Enteromius; species Enteromius anoplus. The sequence goes on along the minus strand of JAUMHG010000072.1, from coordinate 1,913,990 downwards.
AGTAGAGTATAGTATAGCTTTTTGCTTTTACAGAAAGGCAGCTTGACTGGTACTTTAAGGTACTTTAACTTGGCAAGCCACCTTAAACTAGATATTTCATAACAATATTTCAGAAAATGGCACTTTGGAAATAAATATAATAGAGCAAGATGTACATATATGGAAAGAGATATAGAGGAAGGGGAGGGGGGAAACTAAACCTATGAATGAGATCAAATGAACGTATAGATTTTATTAAAAACATTTGTTGGTCTAAGCAGAACTTCCAGTTGCATCATTTGCCATCTAACGTATTCAAATTAACATTAACAGGGCCAAGAGAATGAAAGAGAACTTGGGAAATGTGATGCTAATATCTCATCTCATCTCCCAAATGCTATTTATGAATTATGCTTCATTCTCCTTCCTTCAATGCCAGACGAGGGTATTGATTTCTGGAAAACTGACCTCGGACTTACTCATCATCTTGCTCAGAGCTGCACTCCATGATGATGTATTAAAATATACTGAATTGTTCATAAAATCAGAAACAGAAAACCACAGTTTCCAAGAGTATTTGGATTCCTTAACTGTCCTCAGTACTAAAAACTCTGCCAAACTTTGTTCATTGTTAGCAAACTAAGTAACTTATTGGTTTAAGTTGTTTTGACCATTTTCAGTGGTCCACTTTTTTTAAAAGTTTAATGAATGTTGGTTGCACTCTGTGTTTCTTCTCTTTGAGGACTTGGCCCAATATTCTTGGGTTTTGGAATGGAACTGAGCTGCGACCTCATGAATGAGATCAAGGTCAAATGAACAATAATTACAATCCAACAATCACATCTTGCACTTCGTTTTAAATTTCATCACATCATCCATCATAAATATGAGATGACCGAGATGAAATGACAAGAATCTGAACTAGGCTCTGCCATTGTTTTGGATATAATCAAAAGAATTCCCTCCTCCATCTGACTGATTCATAGCGAGGGACCTCGAGGGGTTTCTTTAATGTTTCCCTTCACACTTCTCACTTGCTCTCTCGTGCAAAGACATGACCGGATATTACAGATTTGACACATGGGGTTTTATTTATAAATTCTCTTCCTGAAGTATTAGTGCTGTTAGCCGCTAGCATCTAGGTGAGTGATCAAAACAGTAGTTGGATTGACAGGGTTGTTTTTTCTTTCTGCCCCCATGAAGTTTGCCTCTCAGCGTGACAGGGGCTCCAGGAGACTTCCTGTGCTTTTTTCACGCTACCCACACTAGTTACTACAGCAGAGTATCAGAGCTCAACTCTGAAAGGCTAATGTCACTGTGGCCTGGAGTCTGGAGTAAGCTGATAGTTCAGCCATTTTGATATAATTACACACACACAAAATCCAAGGATCAATACAGTTAAGGCTAAATCAGCAGCATTTGTGGCATAATGAAATTTTGTTCTTTAAAGGGTTAGTTCACCTAAAAAAAAAATTAATTAATTACTCACCCTTGTGTTGTTCCAAACTTGTGAGACCTTTGTTCATCTTTTTGATATCAGAGAGCCATCCGACCCTCCATAGACAGCAACACAACTAAAATTATCCTAGATTCCATGACTTGCGACTTCCGCCATTTTAGAGAGTATCACAATGCATGTGTGCACTTTCCATTAGACGTAACCAACCAAAGAATACATTGCTTGTACACGCATGCTTTACCCAAGATGTCAACAAGTCTGATTATATCAAATATGTTAAAGCTTGCGTATGCGGTGTGCTGAGATGCTCTTTAAAATGGCGGAAGACCTGAGGGTGAGTAATTAATTACAGAATTTTCATTTGGGGTGAACTAACTTTTTAAAGTAAGTTTAAATGAAGGTTATGTGGCTATACTATTGAACCAACATTTTAGTATTTATAGATTCGCCCCCTTTTCTTTTCTTGAAACCAGAGTTCCTATTTGCCACAGCTTGGTTGGTCCGTTGTACCACAACTCTGACAAATGAACAGAAACTTGAGAGCAAAAGACCCCCATTGCTAACAGACTGTATGTTTTTTAAATAGCTGTCTGGTCAGTACATGTACACCATGCTGTCTGCCCTGCCCCTGCTGAGTAGCACCATGAGATCCAGTATAACCACTTGCCTTTCACCTTCACTCTTCTCCATTAAGAGACAGTTTTATTCCTCCAATAACCATTGCTTTCCGAGGACAAGGCCGGAAGGATGGGAACTGACAGCTTTTTATCATCTTCCCTCATAAATGGTGTTCAAGTTCAAATGGTCCTGCTGTTTTGTCTCAGATTTGCTGAAGGTACCTTTGAGTGAAACCATCTTGAATGGATAACTTTTAGTGTGCCTGAAGCAGCCAGTTAAGGCCTCAGCGAGGTAGGACCAATAATTTACAGGGGCAAAGCAAATAACTATAGAAATCCCACACACCCAGAGCAGTGGGCAGCCATTTTTTTGCCATGGCACCCAGGGAGCAATTGGGGGTTCAGTACCTTGCACAAAGGTCTCGCCACAGTCATGGTATTGAAGTTGAAAGCACTGGTCATTCACTCCTCCCACCTATAATCCCTGTCAGTACTGAGACTCGAACCCATAACCTTTGGAATACAAGTTAAAAAATCTGTAACCATTGGGACACAACTAATGCACCCCACGACTGGGAGTCTAGCCTTGCTCCTGGAATGCCAGTGTCCTGCACAGTTTAGCTCTATCGAGCCCTAACACGCATGGAAATTTCTAGTAAGTCTGAAGCATAGCCAGTGCCAAGGGCACAAAACAAGTTACTGTGCCCCCTTTCCTCTGCTCTGATTATCTGGTTCAGGTGTATTTAATTAGAGTTGAAGCGAAACCAGAAGCTAGAAAGTGAGTTTCTAGAAGCAGGTTTGGACAACCCTGGATTAGATAAATGCACAAATATAATGGCTAATGCTATGATTAGGGCTTATTTACTTACCTGCTGTTGCACTTATGTTTCTTAAGACTTGACCAAAAATGTTGCACTGATAACATATCCTAAATATAACTTTTATTGGAAACAAATTTGCGGGACACTTTGGGGGAAGAAAATGCATAACAAATAAGAGAAAAATACTGCTTGCCTCTTTGCAAGCCTCAACCCTAAACCACATGGCCCTGTCAAGCATTGAGAGATCTCTGGCAGTTTTATCAGCTTGACTCCGGGTGCAACTGGGGCCGTGATGAGGCTGAACCAGATCTCCGTGGAGAGAGGGTTAGGGTTAGTGTCAGAGTCAGGGCAGGCCTCTATGGGGGAGGTGAATCTAGTTTGGTATTGGGGTTATGACTCTGGGTTAGGTTGAAGGGACATGGCTCTGTCAGTTCTAACTCTTGTCCGTGGCTCTTAATGGAGTTTGAATGAAGCCAGATGTTTTATTGGAATGGTTAGGATTAGTGAGATTAACACTTTAGGGGTCAAACAGGGAGACAAGGGTGAAGGTCAGGGCAGGAGGAGACAGGTGCAAGACTCCTCCTGAAATACCCTTCATGAGTCATATTTTAAACAGACATTCAAAAATCACACGCATGCAGCTAAATGCCCGAATACCAGAGATCTGACGAGAGATTTTACATTGTTCATTAAAGATACTGAAGCTGTGTATGCAGTTTGGGAAGTTTGCCACGCGATTTAGCCATTTTTAGACCAATTTATATCAAGAAAAACAAAACACAAGTGCAAGGTCTAGTTTTTCTGCTACAAGCAAACCAATTTCTGTGTCTAAGAGGAGCAGCACATTTAGTTGAGGCTGATAACTTTTGAGTTTCATTACATTTCATTTTGGTTTCATTACATGTCATGTTAATATAGCCAAAATTGCAATACATCTATTGCCTTTGTCTTGTGTCTTTGAGAATTTTGTCAGAAATTTTGGTAACACTTTAGAATAGGTAACAATGGTTAAATTAACTGCAACTTTTCCCTCAATATATTCTTAATGTACTGTTTATTGATAGTTAGTAAGGTAGTTGTTAAATTTAGGTATTGGGTAGGATTAGGGATGTAGAATAAGGCACTAATATACTGCAAATAAATGGCTTATATTCTAGTAATACACGTTCTTATAAGCAACTAGTAGGTGTAACTGTAAAAAAAAGTGTTACCGACATCTCAATTATAAATCATGATTTCAGTTATTATTTCACCTTCAGAAAAACCTTCACATGACATCATAAAATATATAAATTCAAGGACAGACTCTCACAAAGTTGACATTTCAAGATGCTGAGATGTTTTTTGCAGTCATGGAGTACTGCTGACTTCAATTATTTTTTCTTCATGGTAAAGCTATCTTTGGCCATTTGGATAAATCCGCAAGTTAGGTGCATGCTTTTGTTTTGTGTTTGCTTAAACTTTTATAATAAACTTAGGGATTAGAAGTCATGATGTGAACTCTTTAGACATTAAACGTGTCAACATTAAACCACCACCTAGAATTTAAACACCATTCACAATGTAGTTTTTTTCTTATTCTATTCTTTAACAAGAGAGTCGAGTAACCAACCCATAAGTTGAGTAGTTTTGTGTGTTAAGTATTATTTCTGGTTTTATTGCGTGTGCCAATTTCAAGGGTTGGGTTTATTTTCATGTGGAATGTATGTGGTCTTAGAACGGGAAAATTTCAAGTAAGTCAGTCGGATTTCTTTTTTTTTTTTTCTCATTATTTTCTGCTTCAGTTATCCTGTCAAGTTTTTACTGTTCTCGTACCCAGAAACAGGTTGCATTCCATCATGTAACAGAAGACGCAGATGCACTGTGACTTGAGAGGATTTTCCCACAGGAAAGGTTTTTATTGTGAAGGCCTGGAATGGCTGTGATGGGTTACCTTTAATGGTGCCCTCTTTATCAGCAGAAGAGAAGAGAGCTAAATAAAAGATGTGACACAGTCAAGAGAGCAGTGCAAAGTGTCAGTAAGAAGACAAAACATGCCTCAGAATTGGCATATTCTCAGTCCATCTGACTTAAAACAGGAAGTGGATCCATTTGAATCTCTAAACACTTAGGGTTAGCTTAGATGACACAACCTGTGAACCCTGTGTAATGAAAACATGTGCACTTACCAAATCCACAGTACAAACACATAGCACACACTCTCTCCTACAAACATTAAATTGAATACACCTGCTTTCTCCTGCTGTGTTTTGCTAAAAATTCTCCAAAACCAAAGGTTCCATGAAGCACCGTAGCCTCTTTGATAATAGCTCATACACTCTTGACAGTCAAGCACTGTGCAATAGCAGTACCCTTCTGTCAAGTGTTATATTTTACAGACCACTTCTTTGCCAATCAAAATGTAATACCACTTTAATTTATCCACAATGCAGAATTTGTGAGTAATTCCTTATTATACACACGCAAGTGGGATTTCCATAGCTAACCAGACACATTGTGTGGTTCTAAACCTGTGGGTATGGAACATATTAATTGTGTCTATAGTAATCTGCATCAGAAGGGTGTCCTATTATGGATTTATGCCCTAGTGCTTGATGTTTGTCATGTGTGTCCGTTTTGGGCAAAGTCTTCGTGGGAATATAAAGCCCTTCCGTGGCTCTCTGTTCTGTCACACACATGATTAATTGAATTTGTTTTTGTGGGTGAAGGCTTACTCTCAAAAAAATATCAATTAGAGGAAATTGTACTGGTGGCTTTCTTGAAACTTGAATGTGTGGTTTGGCCAATGAGTTTGTGCTAAAGTTGCGTGCTAGAAGGAGGAAAGCATGGCGTGCTAAACACGAGCCATGTCTCATTCTGGATGGAATAAACAAATGTCCTCAGGGACCTGCAGAAGATTGATAAAGCTCCTGTTGAACTCAGGGAAATCCCATGTCTGGCACGGGCTGAATTTGGGGGTTTGTGGGTGACTAGGGTGGAGAGTTTAACCACTTCCCCTGCTTGTTAAACAAGGTCAATAAAAGACATTACACTCTGGGCACGACAGAAATCTTTAGCAAGTCATTGCTTTCGTCTGCTGGAAAGTGACTTCAGCTTTTGGATTATCTACAGTGTCGATGCCAGATGGATCTTTTATGGTGAGTTGAGGTGCGAATGACAGAGCTACCATCCTTAGAGACTGTAATCCAATGTGTTGAATGAATAAAGATTGGTTTCAAATCCAAACACTTCATAGTTTGTTTAAAAACCTGTATCATGTGGTGCTATGCTATGACCTGCAACTACTAGAGGTGCTTTGTGTGATAAAGTTGTATAGACAACTTCTTGGTCACAGTTTGGTCTGCTGGGTAAAATTGGACTATGGTTGGATTAGAGCTCTAAATCTTAGGATTTGGTTTGAGTTAGAATTTACTCACACTTCAAGCAAGGCATGATGAAACATTTCCATCTCTTAATTAAGACCAGAGCCATTTTGAGAGCTGCTAGGTTAATTCAAGTGACAGTTCGACCCAAACTGACGCTTGCTTTTTTCCTCGCTAAAAACTTCAAAGCTTCCAGTCCAAACACAGCCGAAAGGCCTCTGAACCATCTGAAAGCTCCTCATCTATCCACAGTCACATGATTCTCCATTACCGCGCTGGGGTCAAGAGTGCAATGAGTTGGGAAACTCATCGGTCTGCTTTTGCATGGGCATTCAACCCTGATTTTTAGCTCCAATTCTAATAAAACTAATCAAGCATTGCCTGATTACAAGCAGGTATGTTAAAGAAGGTTGGAATTAAACTTTGCAGGACAGTGGGTTAAAAACCCTGTATTATTGTATTGATTTTGTACCCACCAAGGGATGCAATTATCCGGGGCCGTCGCTATGGTTTCTGGGCCCCCTGAACACATGAAAAGCATATTAATTTGGGTGCCCATTGGGCAAAATCGCATTGTGGTGGGGGTGGAATGTGCCCCTTAGTACAAATCACTTCCCTTTTTTGCATCAGGTCCTTTCTCTGATCGCTTGGAATCAGCATACTTCCACCTTGTTATGCTCCCCTGCAATCCCCACAAGACTCCTCTACCGTTTTAACAAAAAAAAAAAAAAAAAAAACCTTTCTTGGTCAACCACCTTTTACTAGTTTTGTTCACGCATAGTCTCAGACCTAGACGTCACACCCACAGGCCGTTGGCTTAACGTCTGATCCATATGGCACAGAGAAATGGAAACACATCAGGGATTTCTAAGTTGTCATCTGATTGATTGAAGTATACAGGATTTCTGGGAGATGTATGTGCTGCATTCTTTAACATTCTGCCTGGAAACAAAGATGCAGTGACACCAAACCCCTTCATGATTAAAGAAAGCCTTATCAGGATCAACAAAAAGGCTTGATATTTTAAAAACATTTTTTGAAACATGTAAAGTTTACAGCAAAGCATGTTTAAAGGTTGCTCTACACAATCTAACGTGTTTAAAATTGAACTGGAAATTAGGTTGTGGGTGTCCGGCCAGAGGAGAACTGGCCCCAACTAAGCCTGATTCTCCCAAGATTTTTTCTCCATTCTCTCATGGATGGGGTTTTGGTTCCTTGCCGCTGTCTCCTCTGGCTTGCTTAGTTGGGGACAC
>JAUMHG010000072.1:1889437-1906399 GCA_032359395.1 Enteromius anoplus | reverse complement strand
AATTATGGGCTATTTTGCTTCCGTCACATGCATTTTTTAAGCTAATGGAAAGCATGCATGCTAAATGCATATTTAAGTGTTTATTACATTTCGTGTGCATAAGTAGATTCTAATTAAAATACAGAGGGTTTTTCCCCCTCTCATTTCCATGTTTGTTTGTTTTAGTATAGTTTTTTTCTGGATGTGTTTCCAGATTTATCAAGTGCTATATATATATATATATATATTTTTTTTTTATTATGTTTTATTAAAATCATATGTAAATTTGTTTATATGACTACAAATACTCTTCTGTGGTGTTGGGACCACACACACACACACTCACACTCATCTTGTGAGAAGTTTTGACCTCTGCCCATGGAGGTTTTAATATCTGTCTGATCCCTCTCAATGATGTAATATCTATGCCATGCATATTTTAAGACTTCATAAAAGTGCTTTTGTGTTTATGTAGGCAGTTTACTATTCATGCGCAGCCGTATTAAAATTATAAACGTGTGAGGACTGACAGAGCAGATAGATGACTAAAGTATTCACATCTGTTTATTTATAGTGGACATCTTATTTCATGGACACATCAAAGGAGTAATTCATTTATAAATGAATGCTTTTAAAGTTTGGGAGATCTGAGATTAACAGGGTTGTTTGGGCAAGATTCCGGGAAAGATTCACATGGTGAGATGAAAGTGACAATATTCCAGTCACATTTTTTCAATTAAAGTTGCCCCTGCCATCTGAATATTGCAACAGAAATCGAGAATCAGACAACCTTTGTACAAACATCTCTTGTCCATTTTTGGTGAGTTGTGTGAATTGTACACTCAGTGTCTTCTTCTGCTGCCATTTTCAATTTTTGTAAACTGCAAAGATGGTTGAGTGTGAAAAAAAGAGTAGATCAGTAGTTTCTGAAAATGATTTCCCGAAAAGCATTGTAGGCTTAAGTACATCATAGACTCGTTGAAACCATTGGGAAGCTTTTGGGAAATGCAGACAAGGCACTAACAACCATTTCAATCATCCGTTTTGAACAGTCAAAAGTAACATTACACCTACATGTCAACTAACTCTCATTAGAATATTAGTAGACAGATTGATATCTGCTAAATATTTATTGTAATGGTCTCTCAACAGACATTCTACTGACTATAAGTAACTTTGCAAATACTTGTCAACTTTTTAAACCTCACCTATAGACACGTTGTAAAAAAAGGTGGATATATGTTGCTGCAACATTACTTATAGGGACCATCAAAAATAAAGTGTACCAATATTTGTATTAATGAGCAGTAAAACAGCTGTACTGATTAAAGTGTTTGCTGATAGTTAATATATATATTATATATATATATACATATTAATTAATTACATAATAATTAGTAAGCTTACACATATATTTGTAGCAGAGATTATTCTAATATGCTGTGCCAAACCAAAAAATTTAATAATTTGAAAAGTTCAAAAGAACAACATTTATTTGAAAAATAAATGATGCGATGATCCCTCTCTCCTATCTTCATACCCTTTATGTCTGGATTTCTTCTAATAGTCATGGCCAAGGGTTCAATTGCAAATAAAAACAATAAAGGTGATAATGGGCACCCCTGCCTTGTACCTCTAGCCAGATTAAATAGTTTTGAAATATTATTATTTGTTATGACTTGAGCTATTGGTTCGTTGTATAAAAGTTTAAGCCAATTTAAATATTTTGTTCCTAATCCAAAACGTTTAAGCGTCTCAAACAGGTAATTCCACTCAATTCTGTCAAACGCTTTTTCAGCATCTAAGGACAAAATAGCATGATCTTTGGCATTTTGCTTTTTATATAAAACATTTAGAACTCCACGAGTATTATTAAAGGCCTGTCTGAATATTCCCTTTTATTAGGATTTAAATGTCTCCAGACCTCCGTTAAATGTAAATCCTTTATACAGTTTTTAATTATTTCCCTTGATTTCTGATGGGTGTTGTCTATGCCTGTAGAACGATCAAGCTGAGCATCCAATACACAATTAAAATCCCCTCCAATTACATATTGTCCAGAGTATGCTGATATTGTATAGAACAGGTTTTGATAGAAAGAGGGATCATCTTCATTAGGGGCATATATACCTATTAGGGTAACTTGTGTGTTCACGATCAAACCATTTAGAATTATAAATCTACCACGTGGATCAATATGTTGTTTGTGCAACTGAAAGGGAACCGATTTGTGAATAAGTATCATAACCCCCCGAGCATGAGAAGTAAAGGGAGCAGAGAAAACTTGTCCTGGCCACCTTTTTGAAACCCGACTTGTATCTTCTTTCAGCAGATGGGTTTCTTGTAAAAATAATATGTTGACCTTCAGTTGCTTAATCCTACCTAATACCTGTTTCAATTTGACCATCTTATTCAGTCCCCTTACATTCCAACTACTAAGTTTTAGCTCTAACATGCAAATTTAAGATTCAGTTATGTGGAATAAGGAATCTCTGTATCCAATAATTTGACTGTTTGTTTGAAGAGGTCTAGACAGAGTTTGAGTATACACAGAGAAAAAATAAATAAATAAATAAAATTAAAATTAAAAATAACAGAAAACCCACCCGACATCCTAATACCCATATAAACCACAGTGCATTTCCCTGAACAAACTGCACCAATAGAACCCCCATTCCAATTCCGATCTTCCAGGTCTTGAATCTTGTTGGTTAATGCCTCGACCGTCTGCTCCAATTTCTTAGCCTTCTGCCGGAGCGTAGTGACATCCTCCTCCGTTTGCGATATTCTGTCCTCAGCCTCGCCGATTCTTTTGGAGTGTGACATCAGCTCTTTTTTAAAACCCTTAATGGCTTCAAGCGTATCATACGGATGATTGTTTAGTCATATCATCTCTTAATGACTGGAAAGCCAAAATAATTTAATTTGTGGAGTCGCTCCCATTAGCGTCACTCTGCTCGCTTTTTTCTAATTTCATTGCTGATCAATAGTAATAAAATGTACACACTTCTGATCGGTTTTGTGTATAAAATGGTTTTAGCATCTGTAAATCTGGTGAATACAGAGTTAAGTATTATAGTAAGATATATTACGGCCTCCTCATCCGTTCTCAGTCTCCACGTATCTGTCTTCCTGTCATTATACAATTTGACCCTTGACCTTAAAATTATCTGGGAGTGGGACCCAACAATGAACAGACTGATAACAGGAAGTACATGTATCCTAGTGTCCTCATCTATAATGGCATTCATTTAGTCAGCGTGACTGAATATTTTAAAGACCCCATAAATTAAACATAGTTCTGTAACTTGTATTATTTACTTTGTATTGTATACTGTCATATCAATATGTATTCCAAAAACTGACAAATTAATCTTATTTTAATTCAAAAATGGAATTTGGTTTTTAATTTAATAGAAAAAAATGTAAATCCTTGTTTGCGAGAGTGAATGCAGTTTTTGTTCAGTTAAATGCTTTCTAGATTAAGAACATCATGAAAGATCTTTTACTTCCCAAAAGTCTTTGCACACAGAGGTTTTCCAGTCTCGATGAAGAGAATAAATCTTGTTCTTTCAGATCGTGACATTAGTTGAGGCAGTTCAGAGGAAGACTGATTTTGAAATCTATGTGTGAAGGGTCAGGTAAAGGTCTGTCCTTCGTAGTTTGAAGTCTCTGCCAAGCACAGCTCCAACATCTCTTCCTGTGCCAGGCCTTCAGTCTGTGAGAAAAAATCTCTGCGTGACCCTGTGACCGCAGCGCACTTACACAAACACTAAAAGCTGTGGGTATTGTCCTCACTGCCCTGCAACTGTCTCGTGTGTGTGACTCAGAGGTGAGTGGTAAAGGGCTTTTGCGTCTCCATTAAACTAGATTCAGGTGCTGCTTGTTGTGTGTCAGAACCAGCAAGAGTAATGAAGCCTCTCTGTCTGTGTTTCTGTCCTTCTTGTCAGGAGTCTGGAGAAACTCACACTCTAAAGTTATCCACTGCCCACTACAATAACAGTCCTGTCCCCTCAGTGATTTATATCATGTGCATGGCTGATTTTCTGGAAACTATTGCCTCTGAATTAGTCATTTAATAATCAAAATAATCAAAAACACTCACTGATGCTGAACTTATGTCACTTTATTTGACAGATGCATCCCTGTTTATACCAAAAACTTTTAAAGTTCCATTTGCCTATATATATATATATATATATATATATATAAATGGCAGTTATACAGTATGTGAAAAGATTACTTGTTTTTATAACAAATATTACACCTTAAAAAGTATGATTTCATTGTCATCTTAAAAAGCAAACAAAATGTCCACCCCTGGAAACTCTTTGGAGGTGTCCTTTCAGGCCTATGGCAAGGAAGCAAATTTGTCACAGGTTTTTCAATAAAAGTTTCATCGCTAAATATTAATCATATGTCGTCATTACAGATTTACGGAAAGGTCAAATTCTCAACTTATTACAGGAGTGAAATTATCCCTAAAATCAAAACCCGCTGGTCTGCTCAGGCATATCTTGGCCTGTGTGAGATGATATGTGTAATGTCTGGTCCGCTCTGTAGTCAGATGATTGCAGATCGTTCAGTGCAGCTGTAGTTGCTGGCTAACATTGACAGAGTAATTGACATTGAATGTTATGTCTCTGAGATATGAGATCTCTGACTCAGTCAGGGCAGTTATGACTCTAATCAATCATGACTTGAGTGAAGACACAGATGTCAGTGAAGAGAACTAAAATGCTGACAGCTCTTCCATCTCATTTCTGCAATAACATTGGTTCTTATCATTTGGAGAGACATGATGCAATAGCCAAACATGTCCATCTTAGCATGATGGCAAATCAACAATTAAAAATAGTGACAGAATGGAAAAATGCATCCCATAGAAATGACCAAAAGCCCACCTCAGGCTCATTTGATTGGACTTCTTTATCCTTATATATTATTATTTATTTGTATTTTTTTTTTTTCATATTAGTTCTTATGTCATATGTCTAATCAAATTATATCTTAATTTGTGGCTTTCAGAGCCAATATTCATCTTTGCAATTGATTTCAATTACATATGGCACTGTTAAAATAAACAGCGCTCTGAAAAAATGAATGTAATGCCAAATCAGTAAGCAAACCAGTGGGTAAAGACCAATAAAAGTGTTTCTGTGCTTCGCTGTGAGAACTGAGATGGGTTTCACACATGCCGGGGTTGACAAAGGGCTGAGAGGAGGATTTACAGTCTCATAAAGCAGCGACTTACCACTGCCCTTAGCTAATGGATGACCCTGAGGAGAAAGAGTGAGAAGGTGATGTTGCTTTCGCACTGGTGGGTTTGGGACAGGCCCAGCTTCAATTGACCATAAAGTTTGGTTTGTTTTAATAGACTGAAAGCCATCATCTGAAATCAGGTGCAACTCAGGGTTAGGTTTTTGTGAACCATAGTGCTGTTCATTATGAAGATAAATTCAATCTAGACATAAATTCAGGCAAAAAAAAAAAAAAAACACACACACACACACCTTACTTCCAGTAAAACAGACACCACTTCTCATTCATTCAACAAGAAATCATGGTTTGGAGATGAAGCAAAATCTGAAATGAACTTCAGGTGCAAATGATAGGGCACTAATACCTACGATAAGGGTCAAAATAAAAAGTAAATAAAAAAATATATATATAAATAAAGCAGTTTTACTATGAGAAAACCATGGTAAATTTGTGTAAGGTTTTCGAAGTACACATATTTTTTTAGCATTTCTATCACAAAAAGGTAGGCAAAAATTAAAGTTTAAGTGGATATTTGAATTGTTCATGTTTATATTTTATATATGTAGCCTATGTATCAAAAAAGTTGAACAGGACAAGAATGAATATTGTTTTTTGTTTTAGAAAAACTTTGATAAAACATTTAGATCCACTTCAAATGTTGACTACTGTATACGTACAGTATATACATATGTAAATATTAATGTACAATGAAAGTGTTTTTTTTCCTGCACACTCTGTGGTGTGCTGGAACTGCTCGAGTGATGACAACTTCTTGTTTCGTGGTGGTGGTAGCAAGCTTTAGCACTTAAGTGTTGCTTACATGTTTCTAGCATCCAAGAGATTTGAATTTGTCCTTTCTCAGGCTGCCGTTCAAGATGCTCACCCCAAAGTGCATGCTAACGCACATCCGGCCCCAGCATTGGCTCACAGCCATTGACCAGAAGGATGCGTACTTTCACGTCTTGATCTTACCTCAACACAGACCCCTTCTGCGGTTTGCTTTCGAGGGTCGAGCGTATCAGTACAGGGTCCTCCCATTTGGGCTGTCCCTCTCTCCCCGCGTCTTTACAAAGGTTGCGGAGGGTGTCCTATTCCCCCTTTGGTGGATGGGCATCCACATCCTTAACTATCTCAAGACTGGCTCATCATAACTCACTTGAGAGATCTGTTGTGCATGCACAGGGACCTGGTGCTTCAGCACCTCAGCAATCTGGGCCTTCAGGTCAACCTGGGAAACCTGGCAAACTCTCCCCGGTGCAGAGGATCTCTTTTCTCGGCATGGAGCTTGACTCGGTCGACATGACTGCCCACCTCAACAACGAGCGCATGAAGGCAGTGCTGAAGTGCCTGGACCTCTTCAGGTGCAAAACAGTGGTTCCTCTCAAAACTTTTCTAAGGCTCCTGGGGCATATGGCAGCCACAGTAATGCCGATGGGCTTACTTCATATGAAACCATTTCAGCGCTGGTTACATGATCGAGTCCTGAGATGGGCATGGCACCGTGGCACTCGCTGGATTTGTGTTTCCCTGGAGTGTCGCCGCCTGTTCAGCCCGTGGTCAGACCCTGCATTCCTACAGGCCGGAGTCCCCATAGGACAGGTGTCCAGGCATGTCTTGGTCAACACGGATTCCTTCTCCAAGGTTTGGGGTGCTGTGTACAACGGGCAAGCAGCCTCGCGTCCCTGGACAGGTGACCGACTGCTTTGGCACATCAACTGCCTCGAGTTGTTAGCCGTGATTCTGGCCCTGCTTCGCATCTGACAGATGCCGCGCCACAAGCACGTGCTGGTCTGTGGTGTTCTACGCTCCCGTCGCTTGTCACAACTCGCCCGCCATCTGCTCCTGTGAAGTCAATTGCATATAGGTGCACCTATATGCAATCAACCAATGTTCATTGACCTTTTCTTAAAGCTCAAAGGTAATTGGTCTCTCATGCAAATTCCCATATGTGTCGTCTCCGTTCCCTCCTTCAAGGAACAAGGGTTACCTTCGTAACCTAGATGTTTTTTAGGCCAGGACAATGATATGATACTTGTTAAGTTTACACATTGCATGTTTAAGTTAGAACAACTTTTAAAAGTTAGGTAGTATGATTTAACATCTCCTAAAGGATGATGATCACAAACGGAAAGCACGCTGTTAAGTGACCACGGCATGTCTGATATCTGGTAAAGTCGAGTTAATGAGTGCAGCGCTGCTGTCTGTAGGCTCCTGCTGTTACCAGGGAACCCACTATATTCCAAAATTTGGCCCCAAATTAAAATAATATAATAGTTTAATAGTTTTTTAAAGTCTATTTTATGGGTTATTCCGTTACCATAGACATTGCCCTACACTGCTCATATGGTAGGCTATTCATTTTTATTTCCAAACTAATTTTTTTTCAGGTCTTAAAAGTTTTAGATTTGATTTATTAAATTCTGCACAGACGTACCTTTGTGCACTGCCATCATCTAGAAGGATTCTGATCAGCATTTATTCATAGCAGAGCACACTTTCAACTTGTTACTGTATATTTTACAGATATTATCGATGCAAGATTTTGTGGTGTTTGCATAGACATGTGCACCATTCGAAAGCCTGAAACCAAAGTGCTGCCCATATAACAAATCAAAAAATGTAACCCCTGATTAAATGCTTGTAGGATGTTTTTGTGTTTTGATCTATAAAAACCTAATTTCATTGGTATTTTCGATTCATATATTTATTTATTCTTTTGCTTGTATTTAATAATTAGACTGTTCCCTTTCGACATTTTACTCGTACTGCGTCTGCTAAGACGCATGGGGAAAACACCATTTCCCCCCTAACTGAAGCCTATTATAAAACACAGTTTTTTATGTATAAAACTGCATGGTCGTTGGGCCGTTGCTAGGGGACTTTTTTTAACCAGGGAAGGACCCGCCAACAACGGGCCAATGCTGTTGACCACACCCCTTTGGCGCGAAGCGTTAGGCCAATGGCTGCGACAGGCGCCAAAGCGGTGTGATATGGCGCGAACCTCGTCTATATAAGATGAGGAATCGCCCGCCAACTTCAGATCATTCTCTTTCAGCGACGGATCCTTTGCTGTCCCTGACTGGAAGCCTTCGATCATCACACTCTTTTAGACTGCAGCTGAATTCTCCCCTGCCGCCACCCGGCGTTCTAAAAGAGCTATTTCTATTTCAAGACTCACCATGCCTCGTCGCCGCTGGTCCATCTTTGCTGCTCCGATGCCACCGTCGGATGGGCACAACGAGTGCGTCTCCTGCCGGTGGAAGGACCATGCGGAGGCTGCCCTTGCTGGACCGGGATGCGACGTCTGCGAGTCTTCATCCATCGCCTCTCTTCGCGCCAGGCTTGCATCCTCTTCAGGATGAGAGCCTAGCCCTCGTGCTCCTCCTGCTCGCAAGCGACAGCGGGGCTGAGAGACGCAGCCCCCGCGTGTTTTGCCGCCTCGAGAGAGAGAGTTCTCCCCTGTCCGGTACCTCTCTGAGGAAGCCCGTCCTTCCGCTTCGGCGAGCGACATGGTTTAGTTCGGGGTATCGGACGATGAGCAGCCTAAGCAGCAGACTGCCAGCGTTCAGCCGCAGCCGCCGCAGAAACAGGAGCCGCAGAGACACCGCTCCCGATCTGCCAGCCGACGCTTCCCGCATCCGAGGAGGCATGGGCCCCGGCCCAAGATTGCGCTGGACCCTGTTGTAGCGAAGCCCTTCTAACAAGGAAGCGGCCGGGCAACAGTCTCGCTGATGCCGGACCGCCCCGAAAGCTGCTCTGCCTGCAATCCCCGCTGTCCCGCGAAGCTCCGGACGTGGTGAATATAAATGCTGCGACAAAAAGGCCCGTAAAAGCGTCCTTGCAGCACGCCTTTTTAAAGGCGACCACACAAACTCACAAAAAGAACAGTTTCACACAATCACAAAATGTCATGAGTTATCAGTCCCTACACAGCGACATAATAAAACCCTTATCACTCCGCATGAATGCCTGGCGCGCCATTCCCGGGGTGTCAGATTGGGTACTGGGGATAATAGAAAAAGGCTACAGCCTTCAGTTTGCCGAAAAACCAAGGCCCTTCAGCAAAATCATACACACTTCGGTTCCGAGCCCTGCCGCGCGAGCGCTCAGAACCGAAATAGACACGCTGCTGTCAAAAGGGGCGTTTCAGATTGTTCCCCCCTCAGACAGAAAAAAAGGGCATTACAGCAGATATCTTCTAATCCCCAAGAGAGACGGCGGGCTCAGGCCCATTTTAGACTTAAGGATTTTGAATCGCGCCCTCCACAAACGGCCATTCAAGATGCTAACTCTGCCGAAAATCCAGCCAGGAGACTGAAAGATGCATACTTTCACGTTCAGATAGCCCCCCATCACATGCGATTTTTGAGATTCGCCTTTGAGGGGATTGCATATCAATATACGGTCCTTCCCTTCGGTCTCTCCCTAGCCCCCGTGCATTTACAAAGTGTATAGATGCAGCGCTTTCCCCTCTAAAAGCGATGGGAAATCGCATGCTGAACTATCTGGACGACTGGCTCATTCTAGCCAGATCGCGGGTGGAAGCGGAGAGGCACAAACATATGTTACTCAATCACTTGCATCAACTGGGACTCAGAGTGAATTTTTGAAAGAGCAAACTGACCCCCAGCCAACAGATAGTTTTTCTGGGAACAGTGATAAACTCAGAGCGAATGACCGCAGCGCTCTCAACGGAGCGATCCGCGAGCATTCGAACGAGCGCAGCCTCTTTCAAGCCCGGCCCCAGGCGCACTCTGAAAGCTTTCCAAAGGATGCTCGGGTTGATGGCAGCAGCCTCGCTGGTTCTGCAGCTCGGTCTCCTGCGAATGAGACCCCTGCAGTTCTGGTTAAAGCAACGGGTGCCCCCACGAGCCAGGCGTCTCGGACGAAAAAAGCTCAGAGTAAACGCAGCTTGTGTCTCAGCGCTACGCCCGTGGAAAGACATTCACTGGCTGCAAAAGGGAATCCCTCTCTATGTAATGAACAGGAGGAGAGTGCTCCTCACAGATGCCTCCAAGACAGGTTGGGGCACATTGTACGAGGGCGCGACAGCACTTGGCCGGTGGTTGGAGGAGGACAGCAAATTGCACATAAACTGCCTGGAAATGATGGCGGTGTGTCATGCGTTTCACTTCTTCCTTCCGCAATTGAGGGACATTCACGTTCTGGTTCGCTCGGACAGTATGACAGTGGTATCAAACATAAATCACCAAGGGGGCTTTTCATCAAAAGCCCTTGCACTGTCCCTGTTTGGGACCTACCCACGGTGCTGAATGCCCTCAAAAACCCTCCGTTTGAGCCCCTTCAGACGGCAACAGTAAAAGCGCTGACGCTTAATACTGCCCTGCTCTTAGCACTGGCATCTGTTAAGCAAGTAAGTGACCTGCAAGCGCTGTCTGTCAGCCCTGCATGCCTTGAGGTCGGGCAGAATGACTCGAAAGTCATCCTGAAACCGAGGCACTGCTATGTACCTAAAGTACTATCTACGCCGTTCAGAGCTCAGGTGGTTTCCCTTGCGGCTTTGCCGCCCCCCGAGGGCCAGGATTCCAACCCTCTCTGCCCGGTCAGGGCATTGAGAGCTTATATAGAGTGCTCAGCTGACTTCAGACGCTCTGAACAGCTGTTTGTCTGCTTCGGTGTCCGCTCCAAAGGGCTACCGGTCTCGAAGCAAAAGCTCGCAAAATGGGTTGTGAACGGTATTTCACTGGCTTACTCTTCAGCGGGCCTAGAATGTCCCTTGGGAGTTAAATGTCATTCTACTAGATCCACTGCCTCTACCTGGGCCTGGGCTAGTGGTTTTTCTCTATCGGAGATATGTGAGGCAGCCGGCTGGGCTTAGCCGTCCACTTTTGCCAGGTTTTATAATCTGGACATCCCATCATTGCACGCTAGGGTTCTCTTTGCTGAGTGACACTGGCCATTCGGGCCACTCTAACCCGGCCGCGAACTCGCTTTTCTGTGCAGTCCCGCTCACAGTGCTGGACAGCGCTATTGTCTCTGAGCTCCCTCATGCGAAGCGAGTCAGACCATGCTTATTGTCAGTACAGGCTCCCTAACTGCAGCCTCTCAGCTTCAGTTATAACCAGACAGTATTACACTCTAAATTTCACTTGCAACTCTTTCACCGGCACCCGCCGGCTTATAAGCGAGTGTATTCGAACAAGAGTTACTATGGCTTGTGCTTGCTGTATCTTACATCAGTCGCGGCCTGGTAAACACAGTTAAAGTGCTCTAAACCAGCCCAAAATGGCCTGGTCGTTTATAAATCAGAGTTCGCTCACTGTTTGACCCCCTGCCCTCAAATAGACAGCTAGGTTATGATTACATCACTTCAATATTAATTTGGAGCCGCGCTATGAGAGGCCGTCGCTTCAGTCCAACTAACCTGAAGTTGGCGGGCGATTCCTGATCTTATATAGACGAGGTTCGCGCCATATCACACTGCTTTGGCGCCTGTCGCAGCCATTGGCCTAACGCTTCGCGCCGAAGGGGTGTGGTCGACGGCATTGGCCCGTTGTTGGCAGGTCCTTCCCTAATTGGTTAAAAGTCCCCTAGCAATGGCCCAATGACTGTGCAGTTTTATACATAAAAAACTGCGTTTTATAATAGGCTTCAGTTAGGGGGAAAAATGAGTTTTCCCCATGCAGACGCAGTATGAGTGAATTGCCGAAAGGGAACAGGGGTTACAGAAGTAACCTTTACTTTACTTGCTTTCAGAGAGTTTAAGAACATTTTATTCATATTAAGTAATTAAATAACTGTTTTGTTTTTAAAATGGTGGCAGCTTTTTAATTTTTTCGGTAGTGTCATGATACAGAGGCGAGTAGGCGTGCGTATCCATTTGCAAGCGTTTATTTACAAGCCAGAGTCTGTGCAGCAGTGTAAACAACGGCGAACGGGAACATTGGAGGCAAAGACAATAGAATAATCCAGGGAAGGCAGCGAGAGTCGGCAACGGGAAACCCGGAGACACGGAACACAGATGGCTAGAAAATGGGGAAAACATAAGTACATCCAAACATTGACCAGCGACTAATACAAGGACATACGGGATATTTATACATGAGCAGACAATTCGGAATGGGAGGAGAACATACGAGTAACTAAGACAACACATGAGGTAGGAGACAAGAGTTCATTGATAATTAGTCCATACATGTAACGGAGACACAAAACACAAACACAGTGCCTGGATGGCTGGAGTGTCATCCAAAACTAGACTGACACATCCAGCTGATCGTTACAGGAAGATGTTTTTATGGGTCAAAAGAACTAAAATAGAAACTGTTTTTTTTTTTGAAAAAAATGTCCAAACAGTGAAAAAAAGTTTCTTAATTTATTTACTAATTATTATTACAGCTTTACACCATGATAAATATGTAAATATGATTATATGCAGGTGTGGCTCATATATAGGCAGGCATCCAAAAGCCTTAAAATCAAAATGGCAATAGAGGTTTGCTTTCGTTACATTTAAATGTAAATAGCCTTTTCTAGTTGTAAAAATTAAAACAAGATTAAGATACTTGTCTCAGACTAGACTGGTCAAAGACTTGGACTCAACTCTGATTTGAATTAGATAGTTTTGTACCCAACACTACTAAAAAGGTGGCACTATCAAACAATTTTGCCATAGTGAATTCTGAAAATGTAAACTGTACATTTTCACCACTTCAGCACACATGTGCAAATTTTTCCGCATGTTCAGGGCCTCAAAAATGCAATGCATATCAAAGACAAAGAGGGTCCTCATACCATCAGTAGTCAGATCCTAAGATTTATAAACCAGATCTTTCTATACTGCATCTATTTCTCTTCCAGTGTGTGTTTGTGCTTGAAGTTAATTAACCCCTTGTGATTGCCTGTGGGAGAAGTTTAGCCTTTAATTACACTCATCAAATTATAATCTTCTCTCTGTGAGGATGTGTGTCCCTTAATCTATGAATAATCCCTTGAACTTCTCAACATGGGCCATAAATACATGACTACATCGAGTTTTACCATAAGCCCAGCTCTATCTCTCTCTGTCAAGTCTGTTGAGTTGGATGATGTCTTATGCTTCTGACGTTTCAGAGATTTTTCACATAGTTCATGTAGAACCAAACCATGCTCAACCCATACGAAACGAAGAAGCAAAAGATATCTTAAAGGATCTCTTGCAATTTGTAGCTGTTTTATGGCTTTAAGCAGCTGTGCTTCTCTGTGTTTTTAACTGGATTCATAAAATGTTTTTTTTTTTTTTCTTTTTCTTGGCCAGGAAGGCGAGACATGTTGCTCGAGTTCATTAGCTGTGTTTTGCTGCTAATGTACAGTCATGTCTTGTTTTGATTAAAATCAGCAGAATTTGACTTTGTTCACAACCCAAAATGGTTGGAGGCTAAGGATGAGAATCGCCTTTGATTCAGCCATAAAATGGGTTGATTTATTGCCCTGGTTGGGTGGTGATATGAGAGCAGATAGCAGGGAGGGCCAAGGATCATTCACTTCATTTATGATACAGATTGCAAAAATAACATTCTTCCAGCACTCAGCCACAACATGGGCCATAACTCTTGATAAGTGGTCAACTGATCAGCACAAATACAGAAAAGGCAGTGTCCCAATATCCATTTTACGAGTCATGGGGATGCTGGAGCCGATCCCAGCGTCTTCAGCCATATGAAAAAAAAAAAAAAAAAAAAAAAAAAGGCACAGACCCTGATTAAGAATGAAAAAGCGATAAAAAACCAAACTCATTTCTCTCTGGATCTGATTTTCTACCGGTTATGTAAATGAACACAATTAGTAAACTGGCCTAAAACATATTCAAATTCATTACCTACTGTACCATATATCAAACCCCAATCCAAACTATTAACAACCCATAAAATCAGAAAGAAATGCTAGTTTCAAACAATTTTCTTCAAGCTCCTAATTTCAGTTTTAACTTTAAAACCTAATAAGGATGTTGTTCCGTAACAAAAAAACAAACAAAAAAAAAACAAACATGCTGATCCAGGAACATGTCCTAATTGGCAAATCAAAAACAATGGATAGCCACGTCATGAATCCTGCTACTGCACTGGGAGTGTTCCTCTTGAACGCAAAAGAAGGATCAGTGGAGAACAGAGTGTACTGAACAGAGTGTGTTTCTAATATATGGAGAGGCAGGCAGAATGTGTGCGTGTGGTGGTTCATTTCCTCTAATACAGGAGCGGTACTACATTTCATCACGGTTGAGATGGTCAGACTCATGGGAGTTTTTCTGGTTATCGCATCATCAGCACCTGCAGCCTAGTGCTGAACATACAGAATTAACCAGGGTGAAAGCGGGAGAGACTCACAGGCAGACAATAAAAGCTGTTCTAAGCATTTTTTGGAATACCATGCATAATATGCTCCCAGTGCCTGACATATATTACTAAAATCAGTGTCCTGAGAAATCACACCTGGTTCTGTGACAGCACAATGCTTTGTAAACAGAAAAAAATTGTATCTGAGCACAACTGACAGCCACTCATCTTGCACATTCAGGTTTTGCTAAGTTTGGATTTTATTAAATATCTAAAGAATTAGGGGGGGGGGGGGCAGGGGAGAACATGTGTTTGAAGTGATGAAGGGTGGTCTTGTTCACTGGCTACAGTACGTCTGGTGGAAGTCAGCAAGATGGCTAACATTTCATACAGTAGCTTTGAAAGAATTACATGGGTTTTTTACGTATGTATGGCCTGTTCACTCTATGATTGTTGTTTCTCTTTCACCACTGGTTAACAGTCTACCAAAGATTAAAAACCAGGCATTGAACTGAACAGAAACTGCATTCTGGGAATTACTCAAATATTTAGCTGGATTCAGCCAAGTCACAGCTATGTTTTAGGAGTTGTGTAGGACAATGTCACAAATGGAAACAGACAGGAAAAAGTGCACCAGGAAACACACACATACCAGAAAACACACGTATCCACACGGACCGTGAAACAAAAACCTTTCTCTCTAAGGACTCCCACTTTGGGCCATGTGTTGGACGTGAAACATTCCAGAAGCGTTAAATGATTCCTGAAGGAAATCCAATCCCCACACTTCTCGTAGACCTGCAGCGTCTAGGCTAGCCATCCATTCACTGGTTTTTCTGTGGTTCAAAGGTGTTTACCATGAAAACCTTCTGTGCCTGGTCCCGCATCCCTTCCTACGTTACAGGTAAATGTCCATAATCATTTGCATCTTGGCGTGTGGCAGCAGAAAATCTTTGATGAATGAAGGAACCCCCTGTGAAGGGGACCAGGAAGACTTTCTGAGGGGCCTTGCTAATTCATCAAAGACACATCGATAGACCCTTCAATCCTTCACAGAAGCTCTCACGCACTTAACACAAGACTGAGAGGTCTGAACTTTCGCCACACTCTTAGAGCAAAGGATACTGGGACAGCCTCTATGGCAGTTTGATGTGGCTGTTTCCTAAGCCGCAGGCCATAAGGAGATTTGATTCAGACCGTGAACATTTCAAAATTGTCTTGTGACACAGACTCTGAGTATTCTCTGAAGGTTTCTCGGTTTAGTTCCATGTGTTAGTAGACGACAGTGACTAAATAGATGTGTATGTGCACCCATAGTGAGTAGAAAAAGTTATGTTGTTAGATTAATGTTAGTAGCTTTAGACCGTTAGGGGACTTTGAGATGACATGAACATGACTGGCAGTTGCCTCCTGAAAGGGACACTCATCAACACACACCAATGTCAATCAACACACTCTAATAATTTTTTCCTTTTAGGCCATAACTTGTGTTCCAAAACCTTCATGCATGTCCCTTTGAAGATGATTAGATTTATCTAGTAAATACATTTGATGGTTGCTTCCGGAAATCAATCCCTTTTACAAACATCTACCCGTTACAGAAAGTACACTCAAAATAATATTTCTGCAAACCAGTTGTCTTGTGAAGCATAGTGTGGCCATGCCTCCAACCCCAACTCACAGGACAATTTTTAATATAACTCTGATTGGATCAGTCTGAACGAAGAAAATATTTTCCTAGGATGCCTTGAGGGTCAGTAAATCATGAGATAAGTTTCATTTTTGAGTGAACTTAGCCTTTAAGCATCGTTCACACCAAGCACAATAACTATAAAGATAACGATAACTATATTTGCATCCACATCAGCGAACGATATTGTCTGTTTATTCTAAGCGCAGGCGTGTCGGTCGCCTTAAATTCTGAAGCTTTTGAGAACAGGATGGATATCTTTATCATTATCTTTATCGTTTAAACTCTAGGCTTTGTGTTACAGTAGGATTGGCCTAGGGTTAAGACTTAGAAAGACCGGTATGGTGTTCGAGAATACATAAAGATCCTCCTTGACAAAATCAATCCTAATACATTTTACCGTGGACGGTTTGATTATTATAATCTGATTCCAACCCTGTCCCAAAACATTTAATTAGAAGCTTAAAATGTGTTTGACAGCGAAAGTCTGAAGGCTTCACACTAACAGGAGTGCAGTTGATAAGGTGGCTTGGTAACTATTTATTTTGATCCCATTTATATATTCTGCTAATTTTAAGACTTTCGGTAACTACAGTCAGGTCCATAAATATTGGGACATCGAAACAATTCTAACATTTTTGCCTCTATACAGTACACCACCACAATGGATTTGAAATTAAATGAACAAGATGTGCTTTAACTGCAGACTATCAGCTTTAATTTAAGGGTATTTACATCCAAATCAGGTGAACGGTGTAG
>JAUMHG010000072.1:1863797-1879485 GCA_032359395.1 Enteromius anoplus | reverse complement strand
CGCAATCAGTACACGCCAATATTCATTGGCCTTTAGTAAAAGCTCAAAGGCAAATCGGTCTCTCTGGCGAGTTCCCAAATGTAACGTCGAAGTGATTCGACTGAAAGGGTAACAAAGATTCTTTCATTCAGTCTTAGTGATTCACATCATGGTATATCCTGCTGATTTCCCAGCATTCACAGCAGTTAAAAACCACTGAATGAACCTGAGATTTACACATTGTCATGTCTGTCCCAGCGGACACAGTCTCTTTCAGCCCGATGTCCTGATGCCGCCTGGATTCACGCTGATGTGGTCGCGTCAGATGGTGAAAGAGGTTTTTTTTCTGGTTGGGCTGTAAGTGTGTGAGATATGCGCTCTTCTCTGAGTCACGCTGTAGGCACTTTAATCGGTTAAACTAAATAGAGTGTTCCAGGTTGCAATACTACATACTGGAAACATTAAAGCATACAAAGCTTCAGAGGGCCCAAACATTTACACTGTGGATTATATATAAACTCTTATGAATAAGTGTTAAACATGCCATTTTGAACTGCATGTGAACAGCTCTTCAAAGAACTTTTATTTTTCTTGAAGTGAAAAACACTTTAATAAAGAACATTTCCGCTCTAGAAAGAACCTTTGTACCATTCAAAGTCTGAAGATTGTTTGATGTTTTTCAGATAAGTCTCAGTTATGATCAATCAAAAATACAGTAAAATCAGCACTGGTGAGAAATGTTATTACAATTTAAAAGACCTTTTTTCTATGGAATCCTGTTTCAGCCACTGAATATAAAATTTTATCTCATAGTTCTCACTTTTTTCCTGCAGTTTACATCTTTTCTTTTAGAATTGTGAGATATAAACTCGCAATTGTAATAAACGTCTCGGTTACGTGTTGTAACCCTCGTACCCTAAAGAAGGGAACGGAGACGTCACGTCGGTGACCGACGAATAGGAATCTCTCTTCGAGGGGCCGAACAAACTCAGTGTGTATTCAAACACGCCAATGATTTTTATTGGCATACGCTGATTAGGATTAGCTGAACCCAAATAGGGATCCCTACCAAAGCGCCATAGAGACTGTCCCTTCCAGCCCCATGTGACAGTCACCAACTCCCTGTGTTTGGTCTGTAGGAAGGTAGACTCTGCACATTGACCAGTACCGGACTATAAGTAACTGGACACTGGGATGTCCGACAGGACGTGCGGAAAGTCATTTCTCTTAGAAGAGTAAGACAGATCTCAAATATATCATGAATGGATTCAATGCATATGGAATATAGGAAGAGATTCCTCAGAACTGAGGAAGGTAATTTTTACGTATGCCACCTGAGAAGCTCTGGGTTACACTCAGGGGCTCCCTAGCCCTTTAGCGGTTTCTACTTATCAAGCATTACTGGAAGGATTACTCTTCAGCTCTGTCAGAGGTGAGAACACGGGAAGAGACCGGTTCCACATAAAGGCTAAAGAATCTAGCAAACGTGTTAGGGTTCGCCCAACCCGCAGCTCTTCAAATGTCAGCAAGCGAGGTGCCACGAGCCAACGCCCAGGACGACGCTACACTTCTAGTTGAGTGAGCATGTACACTGAGGGGACAGAGCACACCCTGAGCCTGGTAAGCCAGGGTGATGGCATCCACTATCCAGTGGGCCATCCTCTGCTTAGAGACGGCATTCCCCTTCTGCCGGCCTTCATGACACACGAAGACCTGGTCTGAGGTCCTGAAGCTCTGTGTCCGGTCTACCTAACATCTTAGTGCTCGGACGGAACACAGGAACAGTACGGTTGGGTCTGCCTCCTCCGAGGGCAGCGCTTGAAGGTTCACCACCTGATCTCTGAAGGGAGTGCTAGGAACCTTGGGCACGTAGCCAGGCCGTGGCCTCAGTGTTACCTGGGAATCCTCTAGCCCAAACTCAAGGCACAAATCGTTGAACGAAAATGCTTGCAGGTCCCCTACCCTCTTGATGGAGGCCAATGCGAGCAGGAGGAGCGCTTTCATTGAAAGAAACTTCAACTCGACTGTCGACAAAGGCTCAAAGGGATCCTCTCTCAATGCTCGTAGCACAAGAGACAGATCCCAAGAGGGTACAGTAGGAGGTCTAGGAGGATTTAACCTCTTAGCCCCCCTAAGGAACCTGATGACCAGATCATGCTTACCCACAGACCTTCCATCGACAGGGTCATGATGTGCTGCGATAGCAGCTACATAGACTTTAAGAGTGGAGGGAAACAGCCTTCGCTCCAACCCTTGCTGTAGGAAAAGAAGCACAATTCTGATCGGGCATCTCTGGGGGTCTTCTCTTTGAGAAGAACACCACTCAAAGAACAGGTTCCATTTCAACGTGTAGGCAGCTCTTTTTGAAGGCGCTCTCACAGAAGAAATGGTGTCAACTACCCCTTGAGGTAGGTCACCTAGAACCTCCGCATTCCGTCCAGGATCCAGACGTGGAGTTTCCACAAATCTGGGCGCGGGTGCCAAGGGGTGCCCCGTCTCTGAGTCAGTAGATCCTTCCTCAGAGGAATCGGCCAGGGAGAGGCTGTCATAAGGAGCATGAGTTTGGGGAACCAGGTCCTGGTGGGCCAATAGGGGGCTACCAGCAGGACCTGCTCCTTGTCTTCCCTGACCTTGCACAGAAACTGTGCGGGAAGGCTCAAGGGGGGGGGGGGGACGCATATTTGCGTAGCCCCTGAGGCCAGCTGTGCACCAGGGCATCTCTGCCTAAGGTTCCCTCTGTCAGAGCGTAAAACAACTGGCAATGAGAGGTCTCTGGAGAGGCGAACAGGTCTACCTGTGCGGCTCCGAACTTCTCCCATATGAGCTGAACCATCGGGGGATGGAGTCTCCATTCTCCAGGGAGCACTTGGGCTCGAGACAGCTCGTCGGCCATCTGGTTGTACACACCTGGAATGTGAATGGCGCGAAGCGACCTCAGATGCTTCTGACTCCATAGCAGGAGGTGGCGGGTGAGCTGCGACATCCGACGGGAGCGTAGACAACCTTGATGGATGATGTACGCTAATGTCGATGTGTGGTCCGTACGGACCAGAACATGACAGCTCCGTAGGTGCTCTTAGAGACGACCGAGGGCGAGATGAACTGCTAGCAACTCAAGGCAATTGATGTGCAAATGCAGATGGGGTTTGGTCCAGACCCCTGAGACTGCATGCCCGTTGTACGTGGCACCCCAACCGGTGGTGAAGGCATCCGTGAATACCACAGCATGCCTGGAGACTTGTTCCAGGGGCACTCCTTCCCGAAGAAACTTTAGATCTGACCAGGGGGAGAAGGCGAGGCAACAGGCCGGAGCCACTTGGACCCGCAGCAAGCTGCTCTTCCACGCTCACCTGGGGACTCGATCGTGAAGCCAATGCTGAAGCGGTCTCATATGGAGCAGTCCTTACGGGATTACCGCAGAAGCTGCTCCATATGCCCCAGGAGCATCTGAAATTGTTTCAGTGGGACCACGTTCCTGTTTCTGAACGTATTCAAGCAGGTCAGCAGAGACTGAGCACGCTCTTCTGTGATTCGCGCTGTTTGGGCGACCGAGTCCAGCTCCATCCCGAGAAAAGAGATCCTCTGCACAAGACAAAGTTTGCTCTTTTCTCGGTTGACCCGAAGTCCCAACAGGCTGAGATGTTGTAACACCAAGTCCCTGTGTTTGCACAACTGAACTCTGGTCTGTGCTAGTATCAGCCAGTCGTCGAGGTAGTTGAGGATACGAACAGGGAGAGGGAGGGAGAGCCCGAAGGGAAGGACAGGGAGAGCCCGAAGGGAAGGACACGAACCTCAGGAATGGCCTGTGCCGCGGAAGGATTGAGACATGGAAGGATGCGTCCTTCAGGTCGATTGCTGCAAACCAATCCTGGGGACGGATGCATTCAAAAATGCGTTTCGGCGTCAACATCTTGAACGGAAGCCGATGAAGAGCTTGATTCAAGACTCGCAGATCCACGATTGGTCGTAACCCACCACCTTTCTTGGGCACTATAAAGTGCGGGCTGTAGAACCCTGTCTTCATATCGGTTGGAGGGACCGGGTCTATTTCTCTCTTCATCAGAAGAGTAGCAATCTCTGCACGCAGGACAGGGGCATTGTCTGCATTCACCGTCGTGAAGCGTACGCCATTGAACCTGGGAGGTCGCCGGGTGAACTGAATCGCATAACCGAGCCGAATGGTGCGGACGAGCCATCGAGACGGTCTGAGCCCTATCCAAGCATCCCGTCCGAGCGTCTCTGTGCCGGTTCGGAGGGAGGCCTGCATGTGTATGTCTTGCATGTGTGTGCAAGTTACCTGCATCCCGGCAGGAGCTGGGCTGGAAGTCTGTGTGCTCCCTGCTCTCTGGCTGCTGCCTGAAACAAGAGGAGAGTGAGTGTGTAACAAAAGCTCTTTCACAGGCCTGTTCACAGCACCTAGTCCCCTCAGGGGACCCAGGGAGGAAGAAATTTGGTCTTTTTTCAAGGTTTTGGGCTGTCTGCGAACAGACGAAGAGATCTCCATCCGGCCTTCCTCTGGAGGAGGGAGTGGTTTGACCATCTCCTGAAGAGCCACTTCTTCCATCCCTGGGTCGCCTGTCCTATACACTTCCTCTTTCCACCAGGTTTTTCAGCGGGCTGGACAGGCTGGGGGGGGCTCCTCAACGCGACCGTCTGTACTGCTGCTGCTGGGGCTGCGGCGTCCAGGTGGAGGCAGCAGCTGGACGTCGCGGCAGGATGTGACGGATGGCCTCAGTCTGCTTCTGGGCGGCGGAGAACTGCTGGGCAACGTCTCCACCGCATCACCGAAGAGGCAGGTCTGCGACACGGGTGCATTCAAGAACTTAATCTTGTCTGCATCACGCATGTCAGCAAGACACGGCCACAGATGGCGCTGCTGGACCACCATAGTGGACATTGCATGACCCAGGGCATGCGCCGTAACCTTCATCGCACATAGCGCGAGGTCCGTTGCGGCACGAAGCTCTGAGAGAACTTCTGAGTCATGGCCACCCTCGTGCAGTGTTTTCAGAGCCTTGGCCTGATGCACCTGCAACAACGCCATGGCGTGTACGGACGCCGCTCCGGACATGGATGCATCATCTCCAGAACCATACTCTCCTCCATATGCGGTTATATTAACAACTTGGACTGAAATATTTTATCATCACATGCTCAACAGGAGAAAAGAAGCATTGAGAGATGTTTCCGCTGGTTCAGAATCACCTGTCCTTCCATGTGTTTAAGCAGATGCAGGTTACAAAGCAAGCTGTTTACCGTGGGTAAAGAGAGAGCATCCTTGTGTGTTTTGATTCAGCTTGAGAGGTGTAGCCTTGAGACAGACACAGAGATCTAGCCACACACCAGAGAAAATGAGAAATATGTGTATGTTAGTGTGTGTGATATGTGTTGCAGCACCAAGTATGCACTGACACCAAGGCCATTGATTTTGTTGAGTGTGTATCCACATGCATGTGTGTGGTCCAGCACGTTCAGTGTGACTAATTGAGGGGTCTCAGACAAGTACTCTGTTTCCCCCCTTTTCAGAAACACACATGTACACATACACTAAAGGGTATTATATATGAATCCATCCGTCAAGGGGAAGAAGGTTACACAGAGTTATAGCAAGGACTGACACAAAAGTGGCTGTCTGTGTGAGAAAGTAAATAAATGGGAAAAACAGAGAGAAAGGATAAAAGTGACAGAGAAAATGAGAACTTAAGGGGACCCAAGAGTGAACCCTGTTGAACATCTTACCTAAACCCAAAAAAATGTAATGAGAATTAACAACATCTCTTCAGATTCTGCATGTTTGTACAAATGTACAGTTAATTCAATTTATACATGAATGATTACTTACATGTACAAGCTATGAAGTATTTTTGTTGTACTTGTACTTGTTTGTCTTGTAATGTCTATTTTTTTTCCTGCAGCACTAAGGAAGCAGTTTTTTTTTATTTATTTAAGGACTGTATGTTTGTACTCTATCTACTTCACTCTTGCTATGATGAATGGTGGCCAGACATGACTCTGTTCAGGGTGACGTCTGTCGTTTATTCAGTTCTCACACAACAAACCCTTTTGTTTTTGACAACACATTCCCTGTTTATTCCTTTAAATGCCTTTAATTAGGCAGATCCATTTGTAATGTTTTTTGTTGTTGTTTTTTTTTTTTTTGGGACATTGCTTCTTGAAAGGTTTTATTCTTTGTTTATGTGTCTGGGAAGACACAATTCTGTATTAAAATATGTCACAAGGGTCTTCTTTATTGTTGCCTTTTTCATACATGATTGATTCTTCAATTACAGAATGTTTCTGTAACGTAGTATGGCTATTAAAAAGAACAACAACGATTTAAGTTTTAAAATATAGTTTGTATTAGTATAAAATTTTCACTGACTCTATGCATTTCAATTTTACCTTAAAATAAACTTAAATACCAATTCTGCTGTAATTATTGCTGCTTTACAGTGAATAATCTAAGTTTCCAAAAACCAAAATGGATTCCATTTAATTATAAAGGAATTACGTAAAGACATTTATGCAATTGTGTAGTACGTCATTAAAATAAAAAGAACACAAGACTGGCATCCTTTAAACACAATAGCAATCTACCACGTGTACGGTTTGCTTTCTGTAAAAATTGTCAATCATTCTGAGTTACTTTGTCAATTCTGTTATATCATATCATGTATCATTTTTTTAACCATACTTAATTATTATATAAATATTGAATACTTAAATACAGTACATGCCTTCCATTCATTTTCCAACATGAGAATGGGATTTAGCTTTCTCCTCTTCATACCCGCTGCTCTTCTCTTTCAGTGAAATGCAATCTTCATCATTCCCTATGTGTTTTTCTGTCAGCATTCGCCCGTAGAGTGAGGACAGGCCAGTTTGTGTGTGCATGTGCAGAAGAGTGTGTGTAAGGCTATACGTTTATACATGTGTGTGTCGAGTGCGGACAGGTTTGTGGTGGAGTGCTAATATACTTTGTGATGTTTGTGATGTGTGCGCTGACAGACTTAAAGCTTTTGCACCATGTCTCTATTTCTCCTTCTTGCCTTTTCCGGTGTGTTATTATAAATTCAGTCAATGAGTTTCTATCAATTTCCCCCTTCTGCCTCTTTTTTGTAAATTCCCTTTTGACACACTCTCTCTCTCTCTGTCTTTTCTTATTGTGGGGAAATGTTGTGAAATGTGTTTGTAGGTTTAGAATCAACTGCCCTGCGTTTTCTGGAGACATACCAAGAGGCTGGAATTAAATGGCTGCTCTTTGGAGTTGGATTCCCCTCAGAACAGGAATGTTGGGCTCTCCAGCAACCACTAATAATCCTCAGAGCGGCAGGCTGGCCATGTGTCCCGCGGCCTCTCACTGAGCTTTCTGACGACGCTATGAGGGAGAAAACTCCAATATGCTGTGTTTTCTTTTGCAGAAGGATGAAAGCGTGGAATTCAAGCTCTAGGATTATGTGCTTGGCCTGGCAACCCATGTCATGTGAGATAAAACATGACAAATTCTAATAAATTACTTAAATCTGCCTAGTTCATAAAAGACAATAATCAAGCTTCCACCTCTTTATGAGACGAAAATGGATCTGAGTGAGAAAAATTCACAAATTTCCCCGATAGTTGGCTAGACATGGAGGCACTATAAAATCACACAGCCATAGGAAAACGTCAGGATAAATGTTTGCTTTGGCTTGACATAGAGCCGTGGAGAAAAAGCCTTAAGAATGGTTTGGATGAAGGACACTAGCAGTGTGTGTTCTCAACGTCTTTGCTGATGTAATTTTCTTAGCAGACATGTTTGAAGAAGTGTTAGTGTTTAGGAAGATCTGAGGAGTTGATGTGAGGGTAATGAGGAGAACGCTAATCAAAATGCACAAATCCTGATTGACGGGGAAATGGAGTTAACGTTTCCCACCCTGCCCATCTTATAACCGTCCTCCTGTATAAGAGTATGTGTGTCATTACTGGTACGCCACTGCTCAGATTCTTCATTGCCACCAGTCCTGTCCCTCACAAAGTGTTCTTCATCAACACCAATACCATCCAGCACAAAGCCTTCTACAACACTGATCCTGCCCTATACCAAACTTCTCTATATTGTACAAATTCTATCTTCCTCTACTGCAGGAGTCATCAAACTTGATCCTGGAGGGCCTATGTACTGCAGGGTTTACCTCCAACTTGCGTCAACACACCTGCCCGGACGTTTCAAGTTTACCAAGTAAGACCTTGATTAGCTGCTTCAGGTATGTTTGATTAGGGTTGCAGCTAAGACACTGCAAGACACCGGCCCTCCAGGACTAAACTTGGTGACCCCTGCTCTACTGCATGTTCTACCAGAACGAACGATATTTATGTATCACTTTATATAATACTGATTGTGTCAAAACAGCTTTACAGTGTTAAACAGGAAAACAGTTTGTAAATGTTTTCATTTTTCCATCAGGTCAATTCATTGATGATCTAGTGAAGTGATGTCATCATCCAGTTCAGGTCTTCGCCAATACCATTTCAGCAATCAGTCAAGCATCCCCAACTAAGGAAGCCAAAGGCAACAGTGGCAAGGAACCAAAACCCCGTTGGTGACAAAAATGAAGAAAAAACTTGATGTGATAAATTGGACAAGTATTCAGTAAATAAAACTATTATATTAGTAGTGCTGTTTACAGCTTCACATTTATTTAGGCGATTGCGTGACAGAATTGATTGCCTATTTCAACACATAGAAACATCCAAAACAATCTGCAGCCTGAACACAGTCTGTTCTTTATCCCGCCACTAGGGGCTTCAGCTCTCAGGTATAATCAGAATACAATATTCACAGCTATCCTTTCATTTCGACTACTGTCGCTTTGTGATTTATCGCCTCCTTTTCTCTTCCTCGCTGTGGTTATGGGCCTAGGTTTCCCTTCTTGGTACCGCTCCCTGTTTTTTCCATGCAAACACACATTAAACACACTCTTTTCCTTAGATTCCAGAGCCACAGGATTAAATCTGGACAGCCATACTTTACATTCCGAGGGTCAGGAAGGCATCCCACACTACCTGTTACTGTGGTGACGGTGGTCCCGTCTGAGTGGATGGTTTGTGTGGTGAGAGGTTAATGATACTCCTGAAGTCAGGGTGGAGACCAGTGTCACCATCCACACACACACATCCACTGAGGGGCACAGGAAACCAGTAGACTCATAAAGAGAATAATTAGAAATGCATATATATAAATATATACACACTGTGATACTGTGTGCGAGACGTGTTCTCCATCACCGCTGATAAAATAAAAAAATTCCAGGACGTTTTTTCAGTCTGCGGTCAGCGTGCACTGTGGACTCGGCTGCCAGAATGGGTTGACATGGACCGGGATGTCCTGTCACGCCCGTGGGGGTTGCCGCAGGAACTCCTTTTTCCTGAGGGAACGCCGCCAGGCTTGGGGCATCAATGTAGGCATTTTGGGAAGGTTGAGGAATCGGGGAGAGACAAACAGAGGACAAGATATCCCACAGTTGGAGCAGATACTGATTAAGAAGCCTCGCATACACACCACTTCAAAACCCTTCTCACATACACGCCCTCACAGCTATGCCGACGATGCAGAGTAAATCACTAAGTGTGTGTGGATGAAACTCTGTGATCGGGGACAAACTGGAATGTAGAAAGGGTATGAGAGAAACAGTTCACACTCTGAAGTGGTTTGGAAATGGTACATTGGCTGCTAAAGAAACCTGAGGTGATCATTTTCCATGTTTGAGGACAACAGGTTCAGAGTCTCCCTCAAAAACATCCACATAATGACTGTCGCTCTCCTTCAGAACCAGACTTTTGTCTTCTGACTGAAAGTTGGGTCAACTTTGCAGCTTATTTTGGCCAAGAAAAGCTACTTGAACAGGAAACAATTATCTGAACAATGTTTGAAAGCCAAAGTTTTTTAGGGGCACTAAATTGAAATTAAGCAGTAACTTGTCTCCGCTAATCATTGTGCTCAGCCTACAGTACTCATGTCCCAACCCGGACTTTGAACTTTAGTTGAGCTGGAAGATTTTACCAGAAATGTTATAAAGTCTTTAGAAAATCATCGAAAGAAAACAAAACTGGGGAGGATAGAAGACAGAACTTGAGAAACAAGGGCTGCGTTCACACAGCAGCAGAATATCCTGTATTTGGGATTGACAACCGTATTTTATTTACCGTATTTTCTTTATGTACTCTCAGAATGCGGTTGTGAGTCTGGAAAATTTACTGGTGCGAGTTCGGTTATAGAATGCGGTTCATTGTCATATTTCAGCCTATAGCATGATCACACTTACACTTTAGGCCCAGTTACATACTGAAAACATATTTCAGCCAACAAGACATAAGCAAGGGAGATGATGTGAGAGAACTTTGCAGCTTATTTTGTCTACAAAAATGCCCACATTAACAGGGAGCAATCACCCGAGTAACATTGAAAGGCCAACCATGCATACACAGTTTTTTTGAGCAGCAAATTGTAAAATTAAGTAGCAACTTATAAAAAATGTGTATCTACTAATCATTATATTGAATTAAGCTGGTCTTGACTTCAACACTGGTTGATGATACCAGAGATGCTACCATGGTTAAGAGATTTTCTTCATACTAGAAAACTCTAGAAAGCATTTTTTTTTTTTTTAATAGAGCAGAGTGCAAAAAATAAGAAATAAACCAAACGTGAAGGAGCAAGAAATTGAGAAACAAGAGGGATGTAGGCTTGTGAGCCCAGAATACTAAAAAAACCTTGTTTCAGCCATGAGACAAGAGAAAGAGACACCAAAGAGAAGACGTGGTCAACTGGTCAACAGAAAACAATCACCTGAGCACACATAAATTGAGTTTGATAATCATTGTACTAACCCATATTGCACTACAGTACTAGACCTGGTCTTGGGCTCCAATTAAGCTGGTTTCGACTACAAGACTGGTAGATGTAACCAGAGATGTTCTTGTACCATGGTCAAGACGTTTTCTAAAAGAAAAGACAATATAAATGTCTTTAGTTGGAGCTTTACGATTCTTCATTGTAGAAAATTCTAAAAACAATCCTTAATAATACAATATTAGAAAAAAATGCATGAGAGACATATGGGATTTTGCCAACAACATGAACAGTTACACACAAGACATGAACAAGAATGTGGCAAGATATGGTCAAATGGTCAACTTTGCAGTTTATTTTGTCCAGTGAAATGTCTATGTGAACAGGAAACAATAATTTGAAAGATGTTCAGAAACAACAAACCACACTTTTTTAAGGAGTTTTTTTGGGCAGGAAATTCTGAAATGAAGTAGTAACTTGTTAAAAAAATGCTCAGCAGTCTCGGCTAATCATTGCACAGACAAAACCAAAGAAACCAAAGTTTCCTGCAACTGCAGATCAATCCTGCTGAATGGTCAGGAGGAATTTTCCGCCACTCCTCTGTCTCAGCATTGCAATATTCTGGGGATGTCTGGTGTGAATTGTTCTCTTGAGGTCACGCCAAACCATCTCAATCAGGTTGAGGTCAGGACTCTGGTCTGCCCAGAAGGAGTATTTTTCTTCTGCTCA
This sequence comes from Enteromius anoplus, assembly GCA_032359395.1. Lineage (NCBI taxonomy): Eukaryota > Metazoa > Chordata > Actinopteri > Cypriniformes > Cyprinidae > Enteromius > Enteromius anoplus. The sequence goes on along the minus strand of JAUMHG010000072.1, from coordinate 1,867,949 downwards.
AGCTGTTCTGTTGTTGAATTTCTCCTGTGATTTGGGTGGTTTTCTGGTTGCATCACTCTACGCCTGTTGAGCTGTGATTGGCAGATAAATTGTCTAACATTTTCCATCAAAAGGTCTTGATGAAAACGGGAATTCATTTTTCTGTCAGTGTTGGCAAGCTGTCCAGGCCCTAAGGCAGCAAAGCAACCCAAACCTTGGTGGTTCCTTCACCATACTTCACACTTGGGATGAGGTTTTAATGGTGTGCTTAGTTTTTTTCCAAACTTCTCAACTTCAGTTACATCTGTCCACAAGATATTTTCCCAGCAGTATGGTGGAACATCCAGGTGCTCTTTTGCAAATTGAGATGTTGTTTTTTTCTTCTTGAGACAGCATACACTTCCTGTAAGATTTGCTCCAACAAAAGTTTATTGTTTAGAGTGTCTTATAATGGAGATTTCACTGTTGTTGCATGTGAGACAGAGTTTGTCTCAAGTCTAGGTCTCAGACCGTATCTTCATGATCTTGTTATAGATTCTCACATTTGCATGCCTACCTTTGACTTGACCCTCTTCAGGTTTTCTGCCTTGACCAAGACTCAGCCCTTTCCTGGTCTCAAGCTTGGCTCGAACATAACTACTCAGGTCTTAACCTGGACTTGGGCTCAAACTGAGCTGGTCTTGACTACAACACTGGTAGATGTTACTACAATATAGTCAAGAGTTGGGCTGGGTATCGAGTTCGATACTTTTTTAGGTACCGACCGAATTGCCTCAATACCCATTCGGTACCCAATTGCGATACCTAAAGGGGTAAATCTCATCAACATCAGTGAGCCTGCACCACTAGCCAGTGAGTTTGACCAGAAGTGTGTAAAATTGTTTTATGTTATTTATATTATTTACACGAATGCACGTCATTTCTGTCTCCACATTAAGTTGCGCTTTTTGTATCGTGCACGGCACACTTCCGTCACACACATAAGTAAGCACAATCCCGCTTTCAATAGTATTTGTCAATATTTAACTGCAAAGAAATTAATTATTTGTGTCTCTGTGTTAATGTATGCGGATATGTGGTTTTGTTTACTAGCACACTGACCTGCGTGTGATGTTTCCTGTTATATTAACGTCTTGTGTCTCTCTAAACAAGGACATAAATACAGTAGGCTACACGAAGAACACCCCCAGAACTGCTCCGAGGGTTACTTCAAGAGCATTTGACCGTTTCATTTGAGTAAATCTATCGTCATATCATGTACACACAGAACTGTAAAGGTATTCATGGCAAGCGGTCAAAATAAACAGACATGGCAGCAGAAATATATTACTATTGTTCAGTAGAATGTACATAGTAGGCTTCTACATAAATTATTAAAACAGTATTTCTTCAGTGTTTTAAACTGTAATATAAAATCCTTTTTATTTTCACAGTAAAATGGAATCTTCATATTAAAAGACAAATATTTTATGCCTTACAAAATACTGTCATACTGTCATGCTGTTGTTCTAGAAACCGTTTCTGAACTAGAAATTTTGTGGGTCTATGTAGTGGCTACTTAGGACAGAACCTCAGCCCCGTTCAGCGATGCGATTCCATTAATTTCAATGAAGAGCTGACGATTTCCGGCGATGGGAGCAACAGTGGCCGCTAGCGACCGGATGTGGGTGACGGGATAAAGCGATGCCACAAAGTTCAGAATCTCTCGACTTTATGCAAACGAAGAGCGACTGTATGGAGCGACAGCCAATAAGAAAGAAGACGATAGTGCTCATGTGATCATTCTCCTTTCAGCTCCAGCAGTGATGGAGGAGAAATTAATTCTTGCCGTTAGCAATTGTCCTGTTTTCCGCAGCATGTCCACATACAGGGACACACATTTTAAAAATGAGGCATGGAAAGTGATGGCCTATATTATTGGGATTCCAAGGAGGTTTTTAATGAACAAATAGGATGTAAAACTAGATATTACCTCTTAAAAAATCTAAACCAAAATTTGTTACATGTACAGACAAAATCATAAATTATTAAATTGCAAATAAACTTACCATATTAAAAATTATATTAACTGCATTAAAATTAATTGTAACCTGCTTGTCTTTGTTTCTAAATTTGCTTTGGATAAAAACGAATGGAAAATGTACTCTCTGTTTCTCAATAATTTTGGTTTGTATGTATGGACAAGAAACCTGATTCGCTGTCAACAATGACGTTACTAAGAAACCACTGAAGCCCACTAGCGACCTCATCGCCAGCCCCAGAAGTTGCTGCTAGTGTGAACGGGGCTTAACATGGAAAAGATACCTTTTATTGAGTCATGTAGGGAATGCTATCCATTATTAACTGTCTGTTTATTTATACTTATAAAGCATATATATTTATTATGCATGATTAACATATTACCACATTTTGGATCCCTTAATCCTAAACCCATAATTAACTTAACATCTACCTAACTAACTATTGATAAGCAGCAAATTAGAAATTCTTAATGATAGTGTATAGTGACTACGACCAGGCCACCATCTTATTCATTCTTGTAAAAGTCCAAAAACAAAAATTTGTGCACTTGGCTCTGGATCTCAGACTTAATGAGTAATTATTTTTCTATCCAAACTCACACAAAGGTTTTAATTATGCTACAACCAATGGTAACCAGCTTTAGAGCACAATCATCAACCGAGCAAGTCTAATCAAGCATCAAAGCACATCCGATTCCTCCAACACCAGCCATTTACCAAGAATCAAGTGTTTATAATTAAGTAAAGGGCAGCACTGTCTTCAGAATCCCACAGAGCACTGCAACACATGGACTCCCGCACATGGACGGGGCAGGGTCAGGAAAAATGTTTATTTAACCAAAACAAAAAAACAACACGCTGACCAGATTAGTGATATCAGCGATTCGATCATTCATTCATCCAAATGAAATGCAAACTTAGAACCGCAAGATGTTAATCTGGCAATCAAACACAAACCTCATGTGCGTCTGAACGCTGAAAATATAAAAGGATAAATATTGGATAATACAGTTAAATGCAAACCAACAAACTTTACTCTCAACAAGGTTGTAAAAACTGGCTGGTCATGATCTTTGGTCACGCAACATCTCTTAACAGCGTTGTAAAACATCTGATACTTACATTCTCAAAGGACAAAAAATCTAATGGATCAGTTATGAAGGATATACATTTCTCTGTACAATTGCACATTTTCATGCCTATTTAAATCTGAGAATACAGCCACGATTAAACAAAGCATTTAATCAGACTGATGAGTCTTGTGATGGAGCGTCTGAAGGACATAAACTGGTTAAGTATTTGTAGAGAACGCAGATCTTTGGGAAGAGTGTGGACAGTTACAGTACGTCAATGCTGGGAGTGAAATTATGCATCCTTTATATAAGGCTTGTATGGATATGAATATGTTTGTGCATGTCTAGCCCTCGGTCTCTCCGTGGACGTTCTCCATGTGAACTTTGAGGTAGTCGTTGCGGGTGAACTTCTTGTGGCACAGGGAGCATTCAGCCATGGGTCTGTTAGGATTATGGGTCAGCTTGTGTCTGATCAACATCTTCTTCAGACTGAAGGACAGGTCACACACCTAGAAATGCATAAACAAAGCAAGAATTAACATTCTCAACACACTGAGAAAATATGGTGTAGTGGTTTAATGTTAAATATCTTTATCCCAGTTTCAAATCAACATAAAATGGACCCTTGAAGAGTTTTTAAAAACATGATGTTGGTCTGACTTCTTTCTTCTTTCTCTGAAATGTTGTTCAAATATGTCATGTTACTTCCACTCATCCTGTGCTGATTGTACTATGGACATGAGTAATAGTGATTATTTTTCAAAGTCATTCTTGTCATCCATCTATTTTCCAAACTGTCTACCCCAGGTATGGTCAATTATTTTTCTAAGCGATGTATAATTTTTGCCTGGCAGACAAATAAGTGAAAAAAAAAACATTCCATAATACTCTTCAGAAAGATGAAGCAGGACTTGCATTATTGGCTTGTAATATCATATTTTGCATAACAATCATTAATGATGAAAAGAGTCAGTTGCTTGTACATTATATTTTATATTTTACAACGCTACGCTCCATCTGACTAGTAAGTACATTCTCAAATGATTGCTACGATGCCTTTTGTTGTGAACGCTTAGACG
>JAUMHG010000072.1:1832963-1851359 GCA_032359395.1 Enteromius anoplus | reverse complement strand
TTTGATAAAAAAAGTTGCTAGGGTAGTATGAAGAGTTGCTAAATCTAGCAACAAAATTGCTAAGTTGGCAACACTGACGGCGCAGCCGGGGCCCCATCCTGGAGCCAGGCCTGGGGTTGGGGCTCGTATGCGAGCTCCTGGTGGCCGGGTCTTACCCCACGGGGCCCGGCCAGGTCCAGCCCGGAGGAGCGACATGGGGCCGCCCTCCCATGGGCCCACCACCTGCAGGAGGGACCATAAGGGGCCGGTGCTTTGTGGGTTGGGAGGTGGATTCGCTGGGGGGGAAAGAGCCGGAGTTAGTGCGGGAGGTTGAGAGGTACCATCTAGAGATAGTCGGGCTCACCTCCATGCGAAGCTCAGGGCTATGAAACCCAACTCCTCGATGACGGGTGGACTCTCCACTACTATGGAGTCGCCCGCCGCGAGAGTCGGTGGGCTGTTGTGGGCTTGTTTATAGCCGTTATGTGTTGGAGTTAACCCCGGTGAACAAGAGGGTCGTTTTCCCTGCGCCTTCGGGTTAAGGATATGTCTCTCACTGTTGTTTGCGCCTACGGGCCGAATGGCGGTGCAGAGTACCCGGCCTTCTTGGGGTCTCTGGGAGGGGTGCTGGAAAGCGTTCCAACTGGAGATTATGTCGTTCTACTGGGGGACTTTAACGCCCATGTGGGCGATGATAGTGATACCTGGAGGGGCGTGATTGGGAGGAACGGCCCCCCTGATCTGAACCCGAGTGGTGTTCTGTTGTTGGACGTCTGTGCTAGTCATAATTTGTCCATGACAAACACAATGTTCGAGCATAAGGGTGTCCATCAGTACACCTGGTTCCAGGGCACCCTAGGGCAGAGGTCGATGATCGACTTTGTGGTCGTTTCATCCGTCTTGGACCCTCTGGAAAAGAGAGGGGCGGAGCTGTCAACTGATCACCTACTAGTGGTGAGTTGGATCCGTTGGCGGGGAAGGAAGCTGGACAGACTCGGCAGGCCCAAAACGTACTGTGAGGGTCTGTTGGGAACGCTCCTCGGTGGCAAGGCGCCGGAAGTGGATGAGATCCGCCCTGAGTACCTTAGGTCTCTGGATGCCATGGGACTGACTTGGCTGACACGCCTCTACGATATCGCGTGGAGGTTGGGGACAGTGCCTCTGGACTGGCAGACCGGGGTGGTGGTCCCTCTTTTTAAAAAGGGGGATCGGAGGGTGTGTTCCAACTATAAGGGGATCACACTCTTCAGCCTCCCCGGGAAAGTCTATGCCAGGGTACTGGAGAGAAGAATTTGTCCGATAGTTGAACCTCGGATCCAGGAGGAACAATGCTGCTTTCGTCCTGGCCGGGGAACACTGGACCAACTCTGTACCTCTTTAGGGTCCTGGAGGGCTTATGGGAGTTTGCCCAACCAGTCCATATGTGTTTTGTGGACTTGGAAAAGGCATTCAACCATGTCCCCCGCGGTGTCCTGTGGGGGGTTTTCTGGGAGTACGGGGTCAGGGGCCCTTTGTCCGGTCCCTGTATGACCAGAGCAGGAGCTTGGTTCGCATTGCCAGCAGTAAGTCAGACTTGTTCCCAGTGCGTGTTGGACTCCGGCATGGCTGCCCTTTGTCACCGGTTCTGTTCATTATCTTTATGGAGAGGATTTCTAGGCGCAGTCAGGAACAGGAGGGGGTCCGGTTTGGGGACCACAGGATCGCATCTCTGCTTTTTGCAGATTATGTTGTCCTGTTTGCTTCTTCGAACCAAGACCTACAGCGGACACTGGGGCAGTTTGCAGCTGAGTGTGAAGCGGCTGGGATGAGAATCAGCACCTCCATATCTGAGGCCATGGTTCTCAGCCGGAAAAGGGTGGCCTGTCCCCATCAGGTTGGTGGGGAGTTCTTGCCCCAGGTGGAGGGGTTTAAGTATCTTGGGGTCTTGTTCACGAATGAAGGAAGGATGGAACGGGAGATCGACAGACGGATCGATGCAACTTCTGCAGTAATGTGGTTGATGTACTGGTCTGTCGTGGTGAAGAAGGAGCTGTGCTGCAAGGCAAAGCTCTTGATTTACCGGTCGATCCACGTTCCTACTCTCACCTATGGTCATGAGCTTTGGGTTATGACCGAAGAAACGAGATCCCGGATCCCGAAATGAGTTTCCTCCACAGGGTGGCTGGGCGCTCCCTTAGGGATAGGTTGAGGAGCTCTGTCACTTGGGAGGAGCTCAGAGTAGATCCGTTACTCCTCCACATTGAGAGAGGCCAGCTGAGGTGGCTCGGGCATCTGTTCCGGATGACTCCTGGGCGCCTCCCTGGGGAGGTGTTCCGGGCATGTCCCACCGGGAGAAGGCCCCGGGAACGACCTAGGACACACTGGAGGGAGTATGTCTCTCGGCTGGCCTGGAAAAGCCTCGGTGTTCCCCCGGAAGAGCTAGAGGAAGTGTCTGGGGAAAGGGAAGTCTGGGCGTCCATGCTAAGACTGCTGCCCCCGCGACCCGGTCCCGGATAAGCAGAAGAAGATGAATGGATGGATGGATGGATACTATACATATATTTATTTTTCTTCAGTGGCAGAAAAGGGCTTCCATATGATATAAGTGAGAAAATCCCTAGTATGAAGCATAGCTAGTAAATAGCTTTTTTGTTAGTTAAAAAAAAAAGTCCACTTAAGGCTATGTTCGCACTGTGAACCTTGTAAATGAATGTGTGGACGTATGTATGCAATCTTACCCGTGTGTGCGTGCGTATGTGCATCTTAAGGCCGTCGTTCTTGCTGAAGGCCTTGTCACAGTATGGACACTGATACGGCCGCTCACCTGAAGACAAACACAGCAAACAGTCGGTCAGACAACTCACTGACAGACATTTACACATTTTCCTCTCCAAATGAAACAGTGTATTAATCCAACAGAAAACAAATAAATAAATAAAATTAAAAAACTTAAAAAAAAAAAAAAGCGACTATACGCATTTAACATATTTGATACATGAGGCGTATATATACTGTAATATAATATAGTGAAAATATTGAGCTCATTCTCAAGGAGCGGGAAAAAAATATATATAAAAAATATCAGTGGTCTCAGTAAGATGATTTCTGCCTGATCAGTTATATGATTAAACCTCTGTAGTTTTTATTGTGGGGGGGAAACATAAAGCAAAGCAATACAAAGATGATTAGGAGATGAAGAAATACACATTCCTTAAAAGCCTGATGATCATAATCAATGTGTTTCAACTTAAAAAAAGAAATATATAAGTAAAAAAAATGGGAACCTATCCAGTAAGTAATAATCTTAAAATATTACTAATGATATAAAAAGCCATTATTAAATTTACTTAAAAAAAAAAAAAAAAAAAAAAAAAAAAAAAAAAAAACTATTAAAACGTGAACCATAAGCTGGATGACATTTACATTTTTTTATACTAAAATGGCTTTCACTTGCTAAAAAGACATTTAGTATATTTATTTTTTCAGCAATGTTTTTAACTTAAGAGTCCTTAAAAATGTAGAATAGATGATACAGTAGGGTTTATAGAGTGAATAATCAATGGCCAGAGAAGAAAAGAAATGTTTTACCTCATGATACATGTAGTGCTGGACCACAGTAATATGCAGTAAGAGCATCAAACAGAAGTCAGTTTTCCAAAAAAGCTATGACTTTTTAATTTTCAATTTCAGGTAATTAGACTTTTACAGCCCTTTGGTGCTCGAATGAAGCTTGTGACATAACACCATTAAAAGCAATGGAAAGGAATGAGATGGCACTAATAAAAAGAGAGAAGGTCATGATATAAGATCCAGCCATCTGACAGAAAATCCAATGACGGCACTTAATTCAGTTTTTTGGCTCCATGCTCAAAACTAGGAGCTAGACTGGTAAACATAGACTGTGATGTGGCATGTTTATTTGTGGGCTGTTTTTTTTTTTTTTAGTAATAGTCAGTTACGTCATTGTTCAAGCAGAATGCCACTGATCCCCATCCGAGCAGCAGTGCCAGGACGCTTTCATTGGAAAATGAACGCTCTAATTGGTGATCAAGGCATTTTATGATTTCATCATCACTCCTAAGGTTCTGCACCACTGGAATCAAAGCTTGGAAAAAGTGGGATCTTCTGACTCTTTGGATCATGAATGTTTTGATGCCAGACATAATTCGGCTTTGGTACGGAGAGCCTGGCACAGAACACAGGAATCTGCATAATGTTAAAGGCTCCAATGTGTTGCTGAAAGAAAATGTGCCATGCAGAGAACCAGCAAAATGAGAAGGATTTGATGACTTACTTTGAGAATTTAAAAGCTGCACCTTCAGGCTGGATATCTTTTGTAAAAAATTTGTTCCGCTTTTTTGATCACAAATGTCTTTTTTAGCCCAAGATCAAATACAGCTTGACTGGATACATGGATACAGCTGCATATTGATATTTCATTCAGATATGTATTTATTCAAACAGAGCAGCCTTTAATCTTTATGAATGGAAATATATATATTTACAATTTGGCCCACAGAGGGTCTAGATGTATGCTTTCTGATATCCGACTACATGAAGTCTGGAATAACGTGTCCACAAGGAACCTAAAATATAAAACAGGATTTCCAAATCAATACTTCGTGTTTCTTTAGATGGCCACACTTCCTCTCCATAAATGTAAAACGAAACACACAGGGTTTTTGTGTCTCTATCTCCACCATCTTAAACCGCAGAGACCTGCAGTGGGTGGAGCCGGTTAAGCCCCGCCCCTCCACGGATCAAAGCGTCGCAGGGCTGAATGGGAGAGATGCTATCTGAGCGCGCTCTGTATCGCCACAAAGGAGGAGTGACAAGCTGTCAATCAGAGAGTGGACAAACACGTGGGTCTGCTTTAGATAAAGCTGATCCTGGGTGCAGATAGCAGAGTGGTTATGATTGCAGCGCTACAATCCAGCAGTTTACCGGAGGCCCAATTCAGTACTTCGGATTTAGTTTAGTCCGAAAAACGATACTAATTAACATAAATTGCATTGCAAGGTCAATATATTATACATTAAAGCTATTTAAAATCATCAAATGAAAAAAGAGATTTGATTAAAAAAATAATAATTTAACATACTGTATGAAATATAAATATAAATACTGTTTAAATGCCAACTAACAGAACTAATTTTAGGTACTAGAGGCCAAAAAATAAATAGAAATATTTAAAAAGGTAAAAGACTATGAAAATATCAAAATAAAAGCTAATTAAAAATATGAATAAATACCATATCATAGCAAATAAATAATACCAAAATGTGCGAAAATGCAATGGTCCTTAAATCTTTTTTTTCTTCAGGATATAAATTGCATATTTGATATCACTATAGCAATATCAAAACTGTGTATTATACAAAATAAATGTATAAAAAAATCATATAGTTTTGATCACGAAGCATCCACATTTCTTTTATTATTTTTCTTTAATATTACCATAAAATGCAAACACCTAGCAATATGCAAATATAATAACATTATTGTTTCAGTAGAGAATATAACGGTATATTGACTTTAGTAAAAAAAAAAAAAAAAAAATCTGGATTTTATGCCTTATTGCAATAATGTTGTACTCACTGCATAATTTTGCACATTTAAAGCCTTATATTTCTTTCTTTCTTTTTTTTTTTTTCAAGCATAATCAAAGTACATGCAAAAAAGAAACAGATTTTGTGTCATTTCTTAAGTGTAATTACTACACGGACACTACAATATAAAGTGTGATCAGACAGTGTCACACTTTAAATAATCTTGTTGAATTTGCAATAAATGAAAATGGGACATCTCTCCATAGATTATAGCCAGATTCACACGGGTGTCTGCAGCACATGTAAATGACGCTTTATTCATTTCGGTTCCCACATTGACAGAATACACCATTCACAAAACAGTATACAGTAATAAAGTTACATTTCTGGACAAAATATTTGCCAAATAGGATCAATCGCTTTACATTAGTATACTGTATGCGAATATAGCTGTATATAATATATATAACAATATAAATTTCACTGTGATCATGTAGTTTTACAGACACTTTACTTTGCATCCCTTACAGTGCCCCTTTCAACCAATCAGAGAATAAGTACACTGTGCATTATATATTACAAATTGCGGTCTAACTGATTTATTTCTAAAATCAAGACTATGCAGCGTACAAATCAGGTTCTGCATGATGTCAGCAAATTAATTTCCCGCATAAAAAACAGAGCTCCGTATAACTGGAACAGCGAGAGATAAAAGTCAACTCACTGGCACAGCTTCTGTTGCTCTGGCATGTCATATAGGAATTATTTAGAGAGTTCGGAAAAGACGTAAAATATCAGGCTCACAGAACCATGAGATCCAGCCGTCACCAGCAGGAAGCCGAGAGAAACCCAGGCACGTGAAACAAAGCTCTATTCTCATTACGGCCCTTTCTGGGCTAATGAAATAAGGGTTTTCTGGATGGAGAATGGCTCCCTTCGGAATATGTAATGCGCCTGGCAATTGGGGCAGCCCCACAGAGAAACGTGAAATGGCAAAACATAACTTAATAAGACACTGTCTGCAGAGAGATGCCAATTGCTGTGTTCCTGTGTTTGTCCTGATTGTGCAACAATCCCGTTTCTAATTGGCCTTCTTTTTAATGCAATCTCTCCAGGGAATAAATGTTGGATTCAAAAAGTCGTACGTAGATTAATTTGATAAACGAAGAGATTGGTGAGGAAAACTTTTTGCTGCCCTTTGAATAATAAGGTTAATTAGCTCAGCTTCAGGGGGAATGCGCATGTAAGATGTTCATTAAACATGAGAGCGCTCTCCAAACGAGTCTGCAGAGACGTTTCAAATGAGCCGTTGTGGTGCTGATTTGACGGTGACAAGCTTGCCTCGTGCTTCCAAAATCTGGATGCGGTGCTCAGAAAAAACAGAAAAATGTTGAATTCCACATCCTCCAAACCATTTCTATAAACGAATCTTGAAACTGGTCTTCGCAGCTGCATCTCAAAACCACGTATCACATCCCCATCTGTCTCTCAAGATCAAGTGGTTTTGGTTTGTATTTGGGTGTGTATTTCTGCCGTCAGGAAACGTCCTCACCCTTGAAGGCTATTTATCACCACTGCGTCCATCGCAGCCGAAGCTGATGTGTCTTGCATGGCTTGATGCCCGTTTGAAACGTTCATGAAGAACGTCGGTGTCGGTTTACAGGTCAGAGTGTTGACAAACAAGTCAATGTACTTCGCAGATGTTCTCGGGTGCATCGGGAGGAGATCCGTCATTTATGTAACAAGTAGGGTATTGGGTTAGAGCTTGCCTTAGTCTCTGTAGAAGACATTAGAAGAGGGATCCAGCGAGTTAGTGTCGAGTCTGGACCCTGGGTGAAAGGATTTGAGCATCTGTCAGGTCTGTAAAACAAGGATTAGCTCAGGACAAAAAGAGCCTGTGCTCTCACGAGCAGATGGTACTGAGGAGGACCGTTCCTGGCTGAAGTTCTGCCTCCTCTTTTACGGTCTGATGCAATATTGGGTTATAACAGGAGTCTCCGATACATGGCGACTCCTTCCCTTTGGATGTTGGTGTAAACTGAGCGCTAGGTTCAGCTCTGATTTGAGGACAGCGTCCAGCTCTACTAAATAGTCTTCAGGGTTCATATAGTGCGAGGTTCTTGAAGTTGAGTTTGTGTTTCATGTTTTAGATGAAGATAGATCATTTTTATTAAAATAAAAACCTAATTTTTGTTGATAACCAATTTAGTAACAATCTATTTAATAAATATAAATGTATTTTATTCTGCATATAAATTTCGAAAGGAAAAAAAAAGGTTGGTGTTTTTGTATTTCCTAGATATGCAATTTAGCATATTCTATACTCTATGTTTAATGCATGCTTTTTTTATCATCCTTTAAAAAAAAAAAATAATAAATAAACCCTGAGCCTGTACATATCACAAAACATATCACAGCTTAGATCAGGGTGTCATATCATGCAAAAAAATACCTAAAAAGTCTTGTTGTCAGTGCTGTTGATGCATCTTCTTACAAAAGCGTCAAAATCTAGTTGCTATTCTGATTTATCGAAAGGATCACTATCCGAGTCTCTGGTGTGTGTGCATGTGTGGAAAGACCGCTAACTGATTTAGCATGTGCTGTAATGTGACACCATTTTTGTGTGACCCAAGTGTCTCTGCTCTCCTTCCAGATCCCCGGCGGTCCCCTGTGGCCCCAGACACCCCTGTCTGCTAATCGATCCGTTTGGCACCCCCCTCGTGTGAGAGTGAGTGTGTGTCTGGTGAACAGATGGCTGTCCCTGTCACATGCCGAGCATTGTGCTGGTCTTACGGGGAGATCTTTGTAGCTCAGGGCCTTCAGTATGAAAGACATTAGGCCTGTCCATCACACACTCGATCCTGGCTTCCTCTTTCTCATTGCTACATTCGAAGCAAGTTAACACATTCATACACACACGGACTGGAAATGCAGGCCTGAACGCCGCCGGGTATGGACCAGCATACTGGAACTGTGCTGTAATACAATATCGATCGGTTTTGACCAATAAGTGATTGACTTTGATCAGTCACAGACACACCCAATCACTTCACACTTGACCTGGTGATTACTGACAGACCTCCACAACTAATGCTGTGGCTGCCACACAGGCTTAAACGTTACCATGTATGAGCTGTGTTCAGTACATGTACACGCATGCAGTCCAGCATGTGGCAGGATGGGCCACAAAATCTGGACGGTGATTCAAATGATATGAACTAAGCGCTTGCTTAACTAGCAAAGGTTTTTGCATAGTCTGAAGGCTGTTCATTTAACATAAGTTTCGTCTGTTCTGACCAACGTGGAAGAAATAAACAGCAGCCAGGCTTATTGAAAATTTTAATTCACTCACCAAAAGTAGGTGGCGCTTATTGAAAATTAAACTATGATGTAAGTACTAAGTACAGTGACACATTTTTTTTCGTAGTTGTTCTTTTGCAGTCAAAGACAATGATTTAAAAACTAAAATGTTTGTGCCATCTGAACACATGCTCATTCAAGAGTTCTCACTTCTTAATAATCAATGAGGATAAAGTTTAGCATATTAGGCTTGCTGTCCGGGGGGGCCAGCCGGGAGGACAGCGGACCCCGAACTCTAGAGGTTTGAACCCTTTCTAGGGCTAGAGCTCGGCGCCCGGCATGGTCCTTGCATGCCCTCCCCGGAGGAAGGCGTGAGAGCAGCTAAATGGTGGAGGTGGAGTGGAGGGGTGGAGGAGGGATGCCCAAAAGGCAAGGTGCGGAAGGAAAGAGAACGGGACTATTTATAGTGGGTAGCAGGGGATTTGATTGGGCAGGTGTAATGAGGAGATTGATTAGGTGATGCGGTGCCAGCCGTGATTAATCGACCTATAATAAACTAGTTTATTTGCAAAAACTTCACTTCCAATGAAAAACTTAATTGCACCCAATTTTTGAGCCAAAACGTTAGTTTTGTGAACAAGCCTCAATAGGTACAATTGCAATTGTTACACGCATATCCTGAAACTCTTTCAAAGGAATTGCAAATAAGTTTCAAAGGACTTGCAGGAGTTTTAATAACTTTAAAGCTCCATGATTATGGTAATTAAACCATTTAATATTGAAAATCGAAATAAATAATTTGTCGTAGCACTGGATTCACTAATTTTCATTCGTTTTTACAGAAGCATTGGTCCACTGTGTAACGTCCAGCTGTGCGAACGGCTCCCAAAACACTTCTGATGTGTCCATTTTGAACGTTTTCCTTAAGCAGCTTAATTATAAGTTAAACAGTTGGACGGTTCCTGCCCTACTAGTACTGATTCAACATATGATTTGTGTACTAAACTGCAATTTCTGTCAATGCATCATTACAGCACTTTAATAAAATCATTAGGGTCCTACACTTAAAAAATTTAAACTGCAAAGTGTAACTATGTAATTGATCATTTGTAATCGTGTTGTAATTTATTAAGTGTGGTTACAGTTATTATTGTGCAATGCATTATAAGGTGCATTAAAATTACTTTTCATATAATGTTTATTATGTTTGGTTGGATTTGGTTCAAAACAGTATATGTGTGTGTGTGTATACTGTATATGTATATATATAGTCATATAGTTCCTACTGAAAAGTAGGCCTACCCAGTGGCAAGGGAATATTTACATTTTTAAATAAATAAAGGAACTTATAACTGCTATTAAATTAAAGGTTGTGTGTGTGTTCTCTTTCTTCTTATAATCAACTTTACATTTTTGGTGGGTTGAGATTGACCGTTATTTTTCCTAGCATGAAAAGCCACTAATTCAAACAACGCTTCAAATAATCAGTGTTGAAAGAGCATAGTTTTGCATAGTCCTATCCCAGCGCTGTCGTCAAATCAATCAACAGTGGCAGATACAGTAACTGAGGAAAAATATTTCCCAAACACATCTTGAATCTCAACTCATTCAAGTGGAAAAAGCTGCTCTTCTTCTGTTGTTTGGATCCAGCAGTAGGCAGTTCAGTAGAGATGTTTATATCACTCACATACATAGCCTTACAGGACTGGATGGGTTTCACTTTCCAGATGTGGATGGACCGTGTGTGTGTGTGTGTGTGTGTGCGATTGTCTAAGTGTGCGCTGTTAGACTACTGTGAGGACACAGCCTCCTGCAGCGAGAACATCCCAAAGAATTACCCATCACTACACGCAAACAAGCGCGTGCCTCGACTTCCTTCAGCATTACAAGATACATGTGCAGAACTTCCTACAGCTGTGCTGTAACATTTCATACTGCTATCCTTCCACATCTGAGCACCATAAACATGTCACTGCAGCCCTGAGATAGTACCACTTTGTCTGCTCAAGGTTTAATTGTTGCGTGAAACCCTTTATTCGGCTGGAAATCAAGTGAAACCCCTGTCCTAAATCAAGTGAAAACCTTTTAGACTTTCATTGACAAAGTCAAAGGGCTTATTCTGGCTAAGAACATCCCATTTTGACAGGAAGAGAACATCTGACTGACCAGGGGTCCAGTTTCCATAACTGTCGTTATCCAGCAACGGTTGCCAGTTCTGTTGTCAGCAACATAGCTAAATGATTTCCTGTATTTCCCAAAGCACCAACGATTCGAATGGAAAAGATTTATTGCAGCAGATTTTTGCACCTGTTTTGAAACCATTTGAAAAAAAAGTTGCAACGCTATAAGAATTACTTTAAAGCTCTGTGACTATTGCATAATGGCAATTAAACCATGTAATATTAATAACTGAATCAGTTCACACAGTGACATTACGCAGTGATGTTACTTTCGTTGTTTGTGGATGCTATGGTAGTTAAGCATCAAGTTGTTGTACAGGAAACACATCGCAATTTGTTTTGTTTTTAAGTGTCATTCAAGGCCTAGTTTATTTATAAATCAGTGGTTTATAGCAATGTCTCCAGATGGCTTTCCACACAACAATCGGAAATTGTGCTTAAACTTTGTGGTCAGAAGTTCCATCTATCCAGAAGCAGTAAGCTCTTACTACTTTACTGGCATTTGTCTGACAATGTGGAATATGCTGTATGACTAAACGAAGAAATACCTTTTAGAGATTTCACGCCATGAACCTCGCAATCTGTGACAAATCCTGGGATCAGTTTTTCCTGAGAAACGCTTATTCTAAGACCAGTATCCTGTAAACATGACTTTGTTTTCCAGTGTTCTGATTAAACCTGTGCATGGTGCATCCTGAACAGAGGAAATTATGTAAAGCCAGCCTATTTAAAGTGAGTCAGACTGGATTTGAATAAAGCTATTGTGATTATTGTGTGCGGCATCCATCAAGTGGTCAGTTTTAAATGGATTGTAATCTGACTATATTGGTTTAGTACCTCCCTGACCCTGTTCTCTAATAGAGAAGTGCATGATACGAAGTTATTGTAAAAATCAAAACGAGTTTACTCTTAAACTCTGCGGTTTACAAAGTTACATTCAAGTTGAGCCTTGAATTTTTAACCCTTTGTGTGCACCAATAACCCCATATGTGGTACCATTTGAAAGCTTTGAATCTCTATTTTATGCAGATGTGAATCACTTTGAATATTTATTTTACTGTAACAAAGTTATTTACATGTAAATTACACTTTACATTAAAATGACACCAAGATATTGCATTTATTCCACTGTATATGTTGGTATCGGGGAAACTAGGAGACTTGGGGGAAATTTGGGTAGGCGGAAATTGCAATTGAAATTATTATTCTAAAAATATTATTTATATTATAATAGTATAAAATAGTAATAAATTAACACTGTTCTGTATTGCATCTTCT
Organism: Enteromius anoplus; assembly: GCA_032359395.1. NCBI lineage: Eukaryota > Metazoa > Chordata > Actinopteri > Cypriniformes > Cyprinidae > Enteromius > Enteromius anoplus. The sequence goes on along the minus strand of JAUMHG010000072.1, from coordinate 1,839,094 downwards.
CTTCTATAACTTCTATAAAATCGCTTTATTACACGGCTTGGTGGAACACTCGATTCTGATTGGTCAGTCGCCACATTCCAAGGTGTATTATTTCCAGATAACAACCGGTAAAACTAATAATAAAAACTCATCCGGGTACTACAGATCATCTTGGCCGCTAGTAATTATATCACTCCGCTGTAGCTGACAGTTTTGTGCCATCTGGTTTCGTAAAAATGCTTAACCACGAGTTAAAATGGAGGACTTTAACATTAAATAAACAAAACCAGACAGGACGTAGGAGAGACAGGATGTTGTTGTGAAAACGTTTCTAGGTAATGTTAGAGAGTGTTCAGATCATGGTTAATGTTTTGTGTCACTTTCACCTACAACCATCAATAGCATGTGCACTGACCTCACGGCTGAACTACTTTCACTGATGAGGGCACTAGACTAATGCGGCTTGATCTGTCCTGAGGGCAAATGCACAGGCTTTTCCACACACACACACCTTTCACATCGTGGTCATACAATGGTTCTTTTCAGTTGTGCGTAAATGAGATGTAAAACCAGGGCAACTCTAGCTTCTTCCAGACCTTGACACCTCACATGATGTCATTCAGCCCTTCACATTCCATAAGTGTTTCCTTTAGGTCCTCCTGCATTCCTCCTGCCAATGGCACCACACAAACCCAGCGGAGCGTGCAAACCAAGACTAATGCCTACAAGCAAACAGAACATCCATTCACACCGGAGTCCTTGGATCTGTTTGGACAGTGTTTTTAGAAACACCCATTCCGTCTTAAAACAGCCCAGTCTCTATGAGCTTTGATGTCCTGTACTGTATTTGGCAATCTTACTGCCATGACACATCAAGCCGAAGGTCGCCTAATGTTGAGTCAGCATTGAGCATCTGTCAGTCTAGTTTTTGGCGTGTGTTTTGCACCAGTGACACAAGTCAGACTCTGTCTGTGGCTTTTGAGACAAATCGCTCTGATTGGCTTTACCTTTTTGGCTGCAGGTTACCAAACCAGTGTACATGAAAAAAGGAAGCACGGAATCAACTAGTCGGGTTAGGATGGCACACAAAGAATTTCTGATTTACTAATTTTAAATTTTGACGGTTCTGGTTTCTACTTTTGAATGATGAATACAGACTATGCCATCTGCTGGTATGGAGCAATGTTTTAAAGCACAGTTTTTTGGTCCTGATGCAAGTGATGCTCTTTGATAATGTGTGTTTGATGAGTCTAGGCTTTTAACCTGTTAACTCTCCCCTATTATGTATTTTAGTAATTATCCTAAATGAATTTCATGTCAAATGCCCAATTCAAAGGCCTTTACATTTGAGTTCCGATTTTTGTAATCTGACACGTAAAAATTTCCAATTTATAATTTTCAAATGCATATTGGGACAGGACTAACATCTCTGTGTTTACTACATAGAAATATAGAAAAAGGGATATCTATTAAAAATGTCATTTGGCCAGGTAACTTCCACTATTGTTCTCAAATAAATAATATAACAAATGCTATGCAGTGCTGACATACGGCATAACATCCGAGGAATTAAAAGGCCTCTCTGGGCTGATTTAAACATAAAGCCTCGTTCACACTACATGTGACACGCAGCAACAAAGCAACAAGACCCATTCATTTCAATGGAGAGCTGGCGATTTCTGGCGACAAGAGCGACGGCGGCCGCGAGCGACCGTTGGCGACCGGATGTGGGCGTGTCCAACGACGCGACAAAGTTCAGAAATTTAAGTAAATGAAGAGCGACTTTCGGGAGAGTACTCTCTGTTTCTCATTCCTTTTTGTTTGTATGTATGGACTCTGTGTATATTTAAATTATAGCGGCAAGAAAACTGATTCGCTGTCAAAAATGACGTAACTAAGAAACCAGTAATGAGAACCCCCACTAGCGACCTCATCGCCAGCCTCTGGCAACATGCAGTGACAGAAGTCACTGCTAGTGTGAACGGGGCTTAAGTTTCTTACTCTTTCAAGGGTTTCTCTTAACATCCAGTCCACTGTTCATACTTTGTTTTAACAATGATACCTCAAATGGTTATCCTTTGAATTATCCACTGTGTCTGTAATGTTGCTTATTGGTTTACAAAGGTTTTTGTTAATTGAAGTAAACCTGAAATACCTCACTAGGCTCAAGTGTCATATCACACAATTAATTTTGACTAAAATAAACTTGACAACACACATATAGTTTGTTCTCAAGGTACCATATTCAGTGACTATTTTATGATAAAATTATTAAGAAAGAAATATATAAATACATTAAAAAATCTATTTTTGATCAAATTAATCTCACAGGAACACAAATTTTTTTGTAATATCAACTTTAAATTTAAAACACAATTTAGTTAGATTCCAAAATATTCCAAAAATATTTATTTTACATATATGTGACCCTGGAAAACAAAACCAGTCGTAAGTGTTAATTTTCTGAAACTGAGATTTATACATGATCTGAAAGCTAATAATAAGTTAATAAATAAGCTTCCCGTTGATGTATGATTTGGATGGATAGGGCAATATTTGACCGAGATACAACTATATAAAAATCTGGAATCTGAGGGTACAGAAAAATAATGCTGAGAAAATCACCTTTAAAGTTCTCACATGAAGATCTAATCATTGCATATTACTAATCAAAAATTAAGTTTTCATATGTTTACAGTAAGAAATTGACTAAATATCTTCATGGAACATGATCTTTACTTACTATCCTAAGGATTGACCCAAACAATGTATTTTTGGCTATTACTACAAATATACCCCAGCCACTTAAGACTGGTTTTGTGGTCCAGGGTCACATTTTATAACAGTAAATTTGAACACTAACAACTTTTGTACACTTATTTTCTTTGAACAGCTTTCACTTCAGCAATGATCTGCTGATCTTCTAATAAGTGTTCATAAAACTACAAGCATTTAAGTGGATTTTCATGTCTGGGGGAGGTGATCGACAGGTTAAACTAGCACTATAAAAATACTGGCTACCATTTTGTTTTCCAGAAAACTCTTCAAAAGACTTTAAATCTAGATTTGATTGTACTTATAGCTGAAAAGAATAAAATCATTCATTGAGCTGTTATGAGGTACACTTGTGGCATCATAAAATAAAAATGAGGTGAGGCTATCTGTTTTTGAAGGTAGTGTTTGTATACCGCACCGGCTAACAAGCACAATCCCATGTGGTGCCCGAGGATTACATCATCAACACGCCAAGTCCAGTAAAGGTGGATTTGCATTATTCTCCAGCAGCCAGACATGGCGTGAGCTGTTCTGTGCCTGTCACGTCCAAACCCGGCATTACCAAATAAACAGCTTTGATCACACGTACAGCACATTCAGCGGTGCCTGAAAAGGCCGCTCTGTCACCACAGAAATTAAAAAGAGTTAAAAACCCAGCGTTCTGGATGTTAATGAGCGTTTTGTGTTTAGTTGAGCTTACGTGCGGATCTGAGAAACAGATGGTTGGGTTTATGATTAGGTTTAGATGGTTTAATTAGGTATGATTTCATTTATAGGAAGTACTGGGTTGAGTTTAACTTTGGCAGAAGACTCTGAATCCACCTTTTAATCAAGCAGGTAAACCAAACAAACAATCTTGAGATTAACCCTTTGAACCAGCGGAGAGGCTGTCAGCACAGGGTTTTAACCCCGCCGAGCAGAGGTGAGCTGGGGGAAGGACAGAGGAAGACACGACTGCAACAGAAAACTGTTTTGCTGCTAGATCTAAGGATGTTTTTTTTTTTTTTCAGTGGTTTTGGTTTTTCAACACTCGTCATAAACTACACAAAAATCGACCTTGCTTACCAAAAGAGGTGAACAAAGTACACAGCTCTGCTACTCGAGTCAAAGTACATTTGTGACCAAAGAGCCTAAAACTTTCTGTAAGTTGCTGGGATATGTTTGTAGCAAATGATTGTTTTTCTTTTATGCCAAAAATCATTAGGATATTAAGAAAAGATCATGTTCCATGAAGATATTTGGTCAATTTCCTACCGTAAATATATCAAAACCTAATTTTGTCTTTAGTAATATGCATTGCTAAGAACTTCATTTGCAGAACTTTAAAGGTGATTCCAGATTTTCAAATAGTTGTATCTCGGCCAAATATAGTACTATCCTAACATCAGCTTTCAGATGATGTTTGAAAAATCATGAGGACAATTGACGCTTATGACTGGTTTTGTGTTCCAGGACCACATAAACTGCTGGTCAAATATCACTCTATTACACGTCAAAGTTGTAAAGAAGGTTTTTTTTTTTTTTTTTACTTAAGTGCTTTTAAAACCAAACAATACTGTGCTTTTACTTGAGTACCAAACGGAAATTGACCTTATTGTTTTATTATTGTTCTAATACTTGCACTACCTTATGCCTCTGAAGCAACTTAGTAAAGAGCTTTTAGAATTTGTAAATCATATAGTTGACATTTTCATATGCAAGTGTGAGTGTTAATAAAGAGGTGTTATAGTAGTATTCCTGATACATCAGTAGCAAAAGCACCTTAAGTGTTGAAAAAGTTCAAGTAAAAATGTTTCATAAACTAAAATGTAGGGATTACATGTAGATTAAATATACAGCCTGTACTGTGACGTCCAAACAAATATAACAGATTTTCAAAAAGGAAATAAAAAAAAAAAATCATCATGAGTATTTACAAAACAGAGAAGAAATCGCAATATATGAATAAATTGCAAATATAAATATTTATATACTTTAAAACAATTAATCCTTCCTACTTCATTTAGCAAAAATATTACCAAGATCAGGTAGACAAAGATACATAACAACACTGATGTTTTTCAGCATGTGCCTCTTTAAAAAAAGGAAGAGGGAATAATACTAGAGCAGTTAAAAGGACGGGCAGTCAGATTTACAGGCAGCAGAGGTCAGGGGTCACAATGCTGGATGCCTACAAAGAGTGTTTCTTTCTTTCAGGCGCATCACTCACTCTCACCATGTCTACTGCATTCCAGCACACACATACAGTGTTTATACTCCACTGGGCATGTGTTGGCCTTCTTGAACTGTGTGTATAGATGTGTGAGGTAGAGGTTAGAAAACAAGTCCTTATGTATGCGTGTGTGTGGTAGTCTGTTGTTATGGCAGCACACTGGAATGCTGAGATCTCCACTATAAAGGCTCTTTAATGAACATGCTTTCTGTCACCAAGTCCACGCTGAGACGTTCAAAAAGAGAAAGACGGAGACAGAGACACATGCCAAATGCAATGCATCTACTGTCAAAAGCATTTTTTTTTCTTTAACTCACCATCTGTTGTCACACCATGAAATAAGCATCTAAAGTATTGTTTAGTTCCCTGCGTTTTAGCCAAAGTCTGAAGTTAGATCAAATCAGATTAATAGAAGAAAGTTAGAAACAGTGTAGGTTTCTATGAGGAGGTACTGACCCGTGTGGCTGCGGATGTGCACTCTCAGTGTGCCGTTACTGGCGAACTTCTGGCCGCAGTACGGACAGATCTTCTCCTTCTCTCCTGTATGGGTCTAAAAGAGAGAAGCACAGCGCAACGGAGTGTTAACATTTGAGAACGATCATCTAACTTGTGTATGGTACATTTCTGATAAGAAATCAGCATCTGGGATGCTCACACTAGTAGTTTTATGTGTAGTCACTAATAAACAACCAGTATGGATACCCTAGATGTCAAGACTCCTACTGCTTTTACTCCTGACTTTCTGTTACACAGAGTAAAAGCTGCAAACTAAATTGATCTGAACTGATCTGATCTGAAGTGATAAAAGCTTAAAGGGGTCATCCGGTGTCGCATGCACTTTTTCAAGCTGTTTGGACTGAGATGTGTGTTGGGAGTGTGTGTACACAACCATCCTACAATGATAAAGATCCACAGGTAGTTTTGTTTTAATTTAATAAAAATAAGTTGTCCCTTCTGAAATCAAGCCATTCTCAAATGCAAGTCGGTGTGACGAGGCCACACCCCCAATAGTTGATTGACAGCAGCATGTCACACAGACTGAACTGGTGTCTGACCTCAGACCCGCCCTGAGTGAGCCGTCATCAGACCGAGACGCAGAGACGAGCAAGACTCCTAAGAGATTGGGGTGTTTTGTTGTTGAATGTATTAATGAACATAGCAGCAG
>JAUMHG010000072.1:1810648-1832863 GCA_032359395.1 Enteromius anoplus | reverse complement strand
GACCTGCTATATCTAACTGATTCTGAACGAACTCGTCTTTGAGATGAACGTTTTCTAACGCATTTTTAGTCAATAAATTGTTAATACAATAGTACATAATTTGACCATTATAGGGGAAGCTGAGCTTCCTTTGCAGTCTTAAAGAAATCGCCACTGAAACAAACTATATTACAAACTTTACATTAAGATCCTAAAAAATCATATTAGCTTGTGGAAAATTTTCTTGACTGAACTGAATTGACTGAACTAAACTGATGTAAACAGACAACACTATCTCATGACCAATTCATACGGATTTTACAAGGTGGTTAACTTGTCTAGACCACACTGATGGGTGGACTTAGGGTTAGGTGTAGGTCACTCATACAAATTCGTACGAATTTGGCCACTCATAAAATATGTTAGATTTAGCGTATGTACAACTTGTACAAGTGAGGTCGTACGAATTAGCCACCTTGTAAAATTTGTACAAATTGCCATGAGATCAGGGTGGAAGAGATCTGAAGCTGAAGTGATCAGAACTTATTCGAACTGAACTGATCTGAAATAAACTGATGACCTGATCTGAGGCGAGTTGCATAAAATGTTCAGACTAGTCAGTTAGCCTCATAACCTGGTCATGGCTTTGTAAATTCTGCTATGATCAGGCAGAGTGGTCTTATTTGACTAATCAAACTAATTCTTAAGTCAAAATCTAAACATGGTGGCTAAGTTTATGAAACTGGCCCCTGAACTGATCCAAATTTAAGTGATCTAAACTACTCTGATCAGTCGTGAATTGATGTAAACTAGGGTGATCTGAATGAATTTGAACTGAAATGATTGAACTGAGCTTATGTGATCTGAGCTCTATAGTGACCAGAGATTAAATAATCCAAACTGAGTACATGTCAACTAATTCTTATTAATTCTCAACTACATGTCTACTAACTCTCAGAGTAGACTGTTAGGGTAGGTTTAGGGTTAGTAGAATAAGTTGACATATACTTGTAAAGTTTCTGATAGTCAGTATGTAGTATGTTGTGAACCCATCAAAATAAAGTGTAAGAAGATATTAAGTAGAGAGTCTTAATACTCCAATGACTGCTAGTGGACAAGTTACAAAGTTACGTCCGGGTTTGGACGTGACAGGGCCCAGAACAGCTCTAAAGTGGACTATCGAAATAAAGTGTTACCAATGATTCATAAATCTGGTTCTTGAGTTCAAATCAATGACTTGTTTAAGACTTACAGGCATATAATCCCTCTATAACATACTTACATTTAGGATTGTTTTCTCACACAAAGCTGCCCAATGGCTTTAGAGGACCGAAAATAAATAAATACAAAAGTCACATTTATGGTGTTTTTCATTTTTGGGGTTATAAATGTTGCGTGTAGATACGTGCAAAAACCTGTTATTTTATTAAAGAAAGTCAAACTAGTGTCAAATAAAAATAAATGTCATTCTAAACTGGCATGTCTTATGTAAAATGGTGAGATCATTTCATATTTAGGCACACTACTCCTTCCATGTTAACTGTGAGAATGTATATTCTTTCTTCCTAGCGATGACATGGGCGCTATTGTTAAAGTTTAAAGAAAACATATGAATCATATCATTTTTGGGCCACATTCCCATGAAACTGCTGTAAACAGGTCTTATCTCAGAGAGCTGGAGGGATTATTCCTCCATCTCTTTATCTTTTTCCTTTTTCCTCTCACTTCCTTTCCCGCCTCTTATCTCTCCCCTCCCATCTCCACTTCCTCACCTCCATCACTTCCTCTCCTCTTCGCCTAGAGTACATCGCTCACTCATAAAGAGCAGTTTAAAACACCACTTCTTTTTCTGTCCGATCCTTTAAAAAGCTCCCGAGATGTTGTGTAACCTGTACACACTCGCTGACGCTCACACATGTCCACCAGATGTGTCTGTGCACCATGAGGCGGGGGTTTGTTTGTGTCACGGAGCTGGACACTGCAACAGTCCTTTTTATGACTGTATTATTATCGTATAGTATGAATGATAGCTTCCTGCACTGCTTCATTCTGGTTGGTGGCATTTTGCAATTTTCAGTTACATTTGTTTTATATTGTACAGGTTTCTTATGCTCTGATTTCTTCTCATTTAATAATAAGGTCAATGGAATTAGTAAATCACGGATGTATTAAATTGATCAAAAGTGACAGTCGTTTACATTATTATAATAATATAATATGACGGACGAGAGAGGGCTAATTTCTGTGTGAATTAGCTTTCGCTTTAATAAACAATACACAAAGCGAATGTAGAACTTTATGAATAAAGTTTAAATTCACCAAAAACAATTTCTGAGTTGAAACCTGAATAATGTTCACTGATGAATTGTGCACAATAAGGGACATTTACTGCACAATACAGGTCGATTTTGATTTCATGATCACAATAACTACTGTTTAAGAGGATCATATCAGTAATAGTGTATCTGACATGCAGCTGGGCTTCTATTCTCCTCATACTGTTAGAACGTAATAGAATATGATAAAGCTTCTTTACTCTTGTGCCAGCAGCAGGTCACATTTCAGTCCTGTCTGAAACTGGATGACAAAATGTCAAATCCAGCCCCTGCTATCTCATCTGTAATCACATACACCGCTTTAAAACTATAGAGTTTGGTGTCGCTGTGCTGCTGTTCATATTAAGTGCTTTAACTGAAGGATAAATCTGAGATGAAATTGAATATGAAGTTGAAGGCATGCGAGTACAATCATCTTCTGTGTGGATGGGGCAATAAATCAAGCCATGCTCCGTTATGATTGGAGGGACTGCTGGTTATACAATGTGCAGGATATAAGATGATTATGGAATTCAGTTTCAGCATGTGTGAGGAAACAGATTGGAAACATTAACGCTCTGCGAACTTCAGCTGGAAAATAAATACAAAAGTGCTGATATAACTGCTTTTTTATATTGAAACTCTAATTGTCCCATAAAAGATACAGTGGACCAAATTCACAAAATATCACATGTAGAATAATATGTACTTCATTAACAATAATTAAGTGTTAATATTCTAGTAATATCCATGCTAATAAGCAACTAGGTGTAACCTTAAAATAAAGCGTTCCCAAAACTAGCTTAGCTATGTTCTAAATAGATGCTGTTTGAACAGAGGATCAGAATTTGTCAATATTAAAAAAAATATATATATAAAAAATAAAGAATGCAACAAATCAGTTTTTGATATTGTGTCAGCTTATGACATAAATCTGAAGTGTTTTGGCACTGATGAGATCTTGGATTTAGTGTCTGATTGTGAGCTCACCTTCTTGTGGCTCTTGAGCACAGACGGCGTGACGAAGGCCTTCTCGCACAGGTCACACTTGTACTTCTTGTGGCCGTCGTGTACAACCTGGATGTGCACATTGAGAGTGTCCTTGCGCTTAAATGTGGCATCACACTGGTCACACTTAAACGTCCTCTCACCTGGACGGAAAAGAGCAGAAAAGGCCCATGATTGCAGTCACAGCACCACAGCGATTCAAGCACACCATCCTAATGACTCCCCGAGACGACAAACTTTAGAGAGATCTTCACAGCCCTCTTAAAAGCACACTTAACAGGGACGCTCTTTGTGTCCGAAGCCACTTTGCTGCCCTCAGAGACAAAATTGTCCCTTTATTATTCTTTTATGAGCCACTTTTTGCTTTAGAAGAAAAGGATGCCAACCTGTTTCCTGTTGGTTTGTAAAATGGAGAGATTTAAAGAGGAATAATAAAAGATCGGGTAGGAAAAGAGGTGAAATGTTTATTTCTCGCAGTTCTTTTCAGATGAAGGCAGCTCTTCTAAAGCTTTCTTCAAAATCATATGTTCTGCTCAAATGATGCAAATACGCAGAGTCTGTGCCAAAACTCTAGTTCTGGTCTATAAACGGCTGAATCGAGTCCAACACGTCACCGCCTCTAATCAACAGCAGAACAGACTGAACGCTGCGTTATAAAAACCTGGACTATGAACAATGTCTTTAAGTTAATGGGCACATAGAGCGGCTGTGCCAGCCTGGTCATCACTTGAGATGTTAATCTTCCTTCTTTTCCGTACCAGTGAATCTCTTTATCCTTGAGGTGGTTTTGTTGGTATTTGGACACATGTCAGACCTCATAAGGTTGTGTGATGCCTCCTTATGAGAAACTGGTAACGACATTCTGGCATGAAAGCAGGTCCTGTCGGGTCAGAAACTGATTGTAATCTACAATCCAAAGGTTTGTGTTCGTAATTACAGTCAGTACTGAAACTCCCCTTTTTTTTTTATTTAGAGACTGAGAATTAGCATTTTGCATTAAAACATTTGTGGTTGCTGGTCCAAAATCCTACATCAAATATGTACAGAAGCCCATTTTATATGTGAGCTTATATCACACAATTCTGACTTTGTTTTTTTTATATGTCATAATTCTAAGAAAAAAAATTCTAATTGCAACTCAGTCTATATGTTGCAATTCTGACTTTATAATTTGCAATTGTGAGTTTAATCTCATAATAACGTCGCAATAAATAGTTTTATGTGTTATTTTTATTCAATGGCAGAAACTGGCTTTTTCACTTTGTACAGCATTTTGCTTGAGTGAAAAAAAAACAACAACAACAAAAACATTCAATGATCAGTCAACATGAAGTGGCATTCATAATCCATTTTACTTCTGAGTGAAACAATATCCAAAAAGCAGAGAACGTAGTATGAGACTTGCTTTTATCTTTCCGTTGGTTGGATTGTGAAAAGTGGGCAGAATAGAGTCAGATCTAAATGGGAGTACACTGTGGTTTTGTATTTGTGTGCCACGTAACTGAAACAGATTAATAGAATATAGAAACACCAAACCATTCAAAAGTTTTGTTTGGTAGGATTTGTTTTTTGGTAACGTTTAACACGAACTTACATGACCTTATTGTAATCTCAGCTCAGTTAAATAATATTTATTCGTACAACTTCTTAACTCAATTGCTCGTAAATGATGACACATATCTGTAAGTGTTGCAAATTTTAATGAATAACCTAATAATAAATCTTGTAGAATTATTTTTTCATGATTAATTCATGTTAACTAATATAGTTAACTAATGTTAACACAGTATAATCCAGTAATGTTGTGAAATATTAGTTTAAAATAATTTAAAATGTAATAAATATAAATAATAATAAATAAATAATAAATGAAATCTATATATTTTAACAAAATGCACAAATGCACTGAATGTCTTTAGTGTCACATGATCCGTCAGAAATAATTCTAATGCTGGACTTGCTGCTCAAGAATCATTGATCCATGTTTATCCAATGTTTGCTGATTAAGCATTTTGTGGAAACTAGTGTTTTTTGTTTTTTTGTTTTTTTTAAGATTCTTTGATGAATAGAGCATTTAAAAGAACAGCATGAATTATAAATTAAAATAATAAAACATAATTGTCTTTACGCTCACTTTTAATCAATTAAATGAATTCTTGCTAAATAAAAGTATTATTGCTTAAATAATAATAACAAACAAATAAAATGAACTCTCCCAAACTTTTGAATGATGCAAAAGCTAAACAATGTAAATATATATTAGTTGAACTGTGCACATTTAAGCCATGACATTTCTAACAAATATATATTTACTAAAAATCTGCAAAACATATATATTTTGGGATTTTATTATCTGTTGATGAAGTGATCAAACACAATGACATTAATAACTAGAGAGTGGTTGATTTATCAATAGCTTTTAATATATAAATATTGATCTTTGATTTAGTGTGAATGATACTGTGCCAAAAGGCACTGAAGATGATCTAAATTACAAACACACTTGCACAGGGGGAGGTGTTTGTGAAATATCTGTGGAGGACTTACCCTACTGAGCCACTCAGGCCTTTTAAAAACGATAATGTGTGTTTAATAGATGGTCACAAAAACAGCTTTATTTCAAAACCAAATATTGACACAGATGGATCAGATTATGTCACAGTGGGCCTTAAGTGATCACACACACACACACACACACACACACACACACACATACTGTAGATACAGCACGCATCACAGAAACCACGCACAAATCCCAACCCACTGCGTAACCCCTGCCCTCTAGATACATAAAAGAGTGTTAGCCAAGTATTTCTATATATATGTGTGTGTGTGTGTGTGAGTGAGTAAGAGAGAGTCTCTGGGGAGGACAGCAGGAAATTCCTCCAGCTCAATAATCTCAGTGTGATCAGTCTAGACTGGGCAGAGCAGCGCGGAGGTCCATCCTGCCCGGACCAGTCGGCTCCAGGAGCCCCTGCACCCGCAGACACAGAGCCCAGGGTTCAGGGGGCGCTGGGGGCCGATGTAGAGGCCGCACATTTACTCACCAGTATACGCACAAGTACATACACTTACTGGTATGAATGAGGAGGTGGCGCTGTAAAGAGAACGGGGTGCGGAAGAGGGCCTTGCACTCATCACACTGGAAAGGCCTTTCCTCTGAATGAGTCTACAGACAGACAACAGGACAGAGTAGTGAAGGTGTCATTAATGAGTCAACAAACACCATTCGTGACGCATTAAACTTCCACAATGTGACAAATATTGGTGTCTCGTTCAGAAAACATTGTTTTGTTTAGTTTTTTATTTATGATTGTGAATGGCGAGCCACCTATTGACCACCCACACACCCTAGAAACCTCACAGCAACAACCCAGTGGACAATAAAGAAATAAAGAAAGAAATAACTTGACAAAATGTATTTTAGAGCTATCAAACTTATTGTGATAGTTCACCGAAAATGAAATTCTGTCATCATTTGCTCACCTTCCTGTAGTTCCAAACCTGTAAGACTTTCTCTCATCTTCAAAACACAAAAGATATTTAATGAAAAGTCACAGAACTGCTGCAGTGTCAAAAGGTGGAATTAAAAACAATGTAGGTGTCATAAACTTGGTTGCATTGCAAAACAAGGTGGGCCAAAAATGAAAACAATATTTTAAATCAATTTGCCTATGTGGTGAGGGCCAGTGCCAATTTTGGCGAGGCAAGTAAAAAGGTGCTCCGTTGGTTCAGTCAGGCCAGTTGAAGAAATAATAAGAATAATTTATAGGACACACCCATTAAATTCCCATTTAACACAATCAATATATAGTATTTTAATTATTTATTATTGTAAATTATGTGAATAGTTGTAATATAATAGGTTATTATAAACAGTATTATAATGAGGTTTATACATGTAAATATAAAGCTTGCAAGAGGTGGTGATCATGGGGGACATTGGAATTAAAACCTTTGAAAACTCCTGCCCTTGCACACAATATAATCAGCAAAGTGCCTCTCTTAGAATGTAAAAATGAAGGGAATGTCACGTTCATTTGGTCAAAGCAGTAAGCAATAGCAGAGAAAGTTATTATATTTAGAAAAGGTTTTCACTTATCGTTGAGTTATTTATTAGGAAAGCAAACGTCGCCTCTAGTTTAGAGTGTTAACGTCTGTGTTCTTCTCTCTCTTTCACACACTCTCTGTGTTCAGAGCTGTGTGGGGTTTTGGGGTTAATGTTATCTGCAGGGTGTAAAGGTCAGGGGTCGTGCGGGGTCACTACAGGTCAGGGTTAGACTGAAGGTTTTGATTAGGCTCCACAGTGGCTGATTGGGCTCCAGATCTCCATTAAGATAAGATGCCAGCAGTTTATTTGGCCAAAAATCTGTCGGCTCGCTCTGTCCGTCACAACCATATGTCTTTCCTGCTTAATTCTGCCGCTCTGCAAGACTTTGAACTGGAACAAATGAAGGCCTTTTAAGACGTCAAGAACTAACACACACACACACCCCAACCGGTACCTTTTTGTGGTTCTTGTAGACGTTGCGGTGGGCGAACTCCTTCCAGCAGAGTTTACACTTGTACGGTTTATCCTCACTGTGGATGATCTTATGAGCCGTGGCCTGATCAAGACGCTTGAAACTCCGGCTGCAGATGTCACAGGTGTACGGACGCTTTTCTACACACACACACAACATCTTAGTAAACTAGCTTTCGCTGGTGTAATTATACTGTGTGTACGTAGTGCACGCTGTGTACCAGAGTGTGTGATCATGTGTCGCTTCAGCTGATTGGTGGAGATGAACTTTTTATCACAGTCAGTACAGTCAAATATCTCATGAACCTGAAAACACACCAAAAAAATGGATTTTGTAAGCACACAAAAACACAAAACTAATTTCGGTCATCGTTTACTCACCCTCATGTCTGTTTAAACATTTATGACTTCCTTTTATTTTTTTTGCAAAGCACAAAAGAAGATAATTTGAACCAAACAATTTTAGTCAATTCCATTGAATACAAACTAAAACGCGTTTCTCAAAAAATCTTTCAAACAGTGAACTTTCAGTGTCACCAATTGTGTTTGGTAACCACAAAGTACAACACACCGACAGACCAGACCAGAATCGAGCTCTCGGTGCATGAACGTAATGACCAGAACACATCTGAGGTCTTTTAATGGACCGCTGAGGGCGATTGTTGAACACTTGGGTGGGATTTAGTTGCCTGTTCTTAGTGTGTGACCTTGAAAATATCCTTAACCCAACTCACAAAGGATGACACACACACACACGGACAGATGGAAAGGCAATTAAACTTCTGAGCGGTTTTGAATAACTCCGCTGCTAAACACAATTTTGCTCTTCAGCTGAAAAACGTTCGCATTTCAGTCTGTCTGAACCCTTTCAGTCCGATTTCTCCCAGGGAATCAGGAGCTACAAATTACTGTGAACTCCAGCCAGTCAGTTTCCGCTGAAAATTATGAACGCTCAATAATAAAACTGTCACATTTTCTCTGCTACTTCATCCAGCACGATGAAAACAAGGCGCCACATGTGTCACAGTTCGTGATGTAAAACCAGTTTTGAGGTGCTTTGAAACACTATCTTTCCAAGCTACAAGCTTCCAATAATTTAGTCTAACTGCTTTAATTTATTAGAAATTTGTAGCTACTAACTCTTTTGAAGATTAGTTGGCTGCGCTACAAACTACTAACATGAAGCCACCTACATTGAAGCCATTTAAAGAACACTATTGAGTGATGACTCCAACGGACAATCATTTTAGAACTTGAAGGGTGAACTGTTTCAGGCTTCGTGCACAACACAATGCAATATAAAAATGCTATGGGTTGTTACTGTAAAAGCTGCGATATGTGTCTGAGCTATGCTGTCATGCTAGTGCAATTAGCTGCATTGTAGCACTGTTATAGTGTTGACAGTACTGCTCTGTTAAAACTATGTAGTGGTTTTACACAAAGTAATTGTCCAATTAAGCACTCACTGAAGTTTTATGCAACTGTGAATAATCTGTCGCTGTCGAAAAAATGCACCCCGACTATAAATCTGAGGGATTTTTCCAGTGGTATTTCATTGCCTTTTTACAGTGATCACTCCTTTACAATTGTGTTTTGTTAAAAGATGTTAAGATGTCAAGTACATATTATGTTTACACATCATCTGTGTGAGAACCTATTAGTGATGGGAAGTTCGGATAATTTTACTGACTTGAGCCTTTGAGTTTCGTTCAGCAAAATGAACGAATCTTTTTGAGTCATCTTGTTCATTTTAGCAAAATATAGTTAAAACGTTACCTGTTACCCCCCTAACACATCTACTGCTTACGCAAACGTTAATCACAGTACAAACAAGACAAAACTATAATGCTATAAGAAACAGAAAATATTAATTCATTGTTTACCTGGGTCTTTAACCTATGATTCGCTCGCCTCTTATCTAACGAGTTTTCGGGTTTGAGTCGTTCGTTCATCTCGTGACAGCTCCATAACCTTAACCTTTGCAGCCTGAGCCAGAAACAGAATTAATAAGTTCATCTCTCGAGTCTTTGGGTTCGAGTTGTTCGTTCTTTTGTCACGTGACCAATAGGCACTTACCGGCTCAGTACCCGAAACAGGTCAATCAATAAATCCAATACCGAAACTAGGGATGCACCGATCCGGTGCACTGACAAAACGCGCAAACATATCGGCCGATCCGGATCGGTGCAACCCTAACAGAAACTATAGGGTTGGGCGATGTCGACCAATTTGGCATTGTACGATGTCTAATGTGAAACATCTCAATAGAAGATGGCATCGCCGTCGTAGGGATGTTGTGTTAAGTTGTAACTAAAACAGCAAGCCCCGCCCCACGACTGACAAAAACAACAGTGTTTGCGTGAGCAGCTGAGAGATGATCACGCACAAATGCTTGAGTTGCGCGCGAGGGTTTGAAATGAGCTCGCGGGCCCCGTTTCTTTGCATGTACATCTGTTTTCCTCTCGCGGAAATGTATTACCGCGCTCGCCAGCATCAGTTGTACGCTCGCTTATTTATCCCATGGATTTGCCGCCATAAATTAAGTGTGTTTTTCAAGAGCTGGTTGCTGCTGCTGCGGCGGGGCGGAGGATTGCGATGCCGGCTCAGCATCGTGATGTCCATCGGCCATCAGCGATGGACGATGACATCGTCTTTCGACCCAACCCTAGCTGTGAAAATACGAATATGCGACTGTATCCCTCCTACGAGACGACTCATTCTTCCCGAGTCACATTAAAGATTCGTTCAAAACGAACTAATCATTCAAGAACGACTAATCACTAGAACCTATATAAAGATATTGCAGGGAGTAAGCTTTATCACAGAAGGCACCTAAACTTCGATGATTCAAGAAGTTCATAAAGACATTCATGTTCATATAAACATTGATGAAATGAACAGCAAACGCTATGTAGCATGCATGCATTGAGCACTAAATATGATAAATAGAAGATGAGTTTTGCTCCTTATGTACTTTTTGAAGGAATAGACTTCTTTTTTTCAGATTTCAATCAAAAATATTTTAATTTCAGTGTTTTGAACAAACATAAATGATATAGGTTTGGAACAACATGAGGATGAATAAATATTTTACGTAAAACTGGTCCATCTTACCGTACGCTACTGGAACATATCTGATATCGAATAGTCATTTCATTTGAAAAGTCACTCTATTAAAGGACTGAAACTTATTACTGAGACCTTCTCTGTGTGTCTTTAAATACTGAGAGCAGAGCTACCAGCTCCGCAGCACAGCTCTGATGGCTTAGTTTTCTGTGAAATGCTTGGCACTTGTAATCTTCTCATGCCAGTTTATGAATGTTTAGAGAAGCCGTCTGCATATGGAAGAGACTCTTTCAAGTCTCCACTCTTACAGAGCAAATCAAATTTGCAGGCTTTCCGACCAACGACCTGCATTCGGCTGTGGACATGGTCTGGTGCAAAAAGGGAAGCCCTGACATCTATTACACAGACAAAGATGGAGAGGGATGGAAAGCCAGGAAAAAGGTCTGTGACCAAACTGTGTGTTTGTATAGCGTGCAGCCCAGGAAATTAAGCAAGGCCACAGAGATTTAAACTTTATTCTACTTAAATGAAACTTAAATTCATCATCCTGTGGGGGAGGTTCATTTCTTTTTAGACCTATAATGCCAGAATGATTCCATCAATGTGTTATAATATGCATAAAATACCAACAATGTTAATAGATCAGCTTCCCAAACTCATTTTCATTTGATAAAGAATAAAGGTTGACAATCACCATTTTTTTATGACGGACGTTTCGAAAGTTTCAAAAGCAGTGTGTAAATTATTTGACATAACGTGAGGTCATAATTATTTTTCAATCTGCAAAAAATATTGGACAAAAATGTCAGACTCTGTGTGCAATGACCTTAAAAGTTATACTACATTGAAAGATATAATTCAACTTACTGCAACTACAGTATACTACAAGCCAATATCAAAACCCGGGCTCACCAAAAATATGTGCCTTTGGTGATATTTCTACAACAACAATTTTATGTACCTTACTGCGCACTTCACGGCAGTTTCAAAGTGAAATGTCCAATGACTGGCACTTAAACACACATTTGACTGTTGCCACTGCTGCTTCATGCATCAAAAGGATGATGGTGTGTGCACACCAAAAGCAAAGTTATCGCTCCAGATTATTCATTTACAATAATGCGTAATCATAAAGTTCTGCTCAAATTATCATTTTATCTTGTGCGGAAGATGCGATTAAGGTATTTATCACATGCAAGCGTTCGCATCATGTCACCAAATTCATGTCATTCACTTCTGGCAGGAAAGTGAGTTCAGTTTTATTGGACATCTTTGCTATAATTTATTTTCAAGATCTGAGGTAAACTGTCAGTAGATGTTTATAGTATTTCTATAAGATCATGTAATGTCGTGGACACATTTAACTTTGAATAAAGCACATAATCATCTGAGATTGTCATATAGTTCCAGCAGCGACGTCATGGGAATAGAAATTTTGCGTGTAGCCATCGTGGCTAGTTAGGACAAAAACATGATTAACCTAGAAAAGATACCTTTTATCTCGTTGTCCACGGCATGTAGTTAGGACATGATGTAACGTTCAAAAGTGTCTCACATGGTTTTGCAGTCAAAATATAATATTGCGCAAGGAATTGTTGGAAAAAAATTGGACTTTCTTAATCAGAACTCTGGTCCTGTAAATCATAATTTGTGAGAAAAAGAATAAAAGTCAAGAGACTTTGCTCTACTGCACCGGTCCGTACGTTTAGCCTGGGTGGAAATATTACAAAAAACATAATCGTAAATCATTTGAATGCATCTTTGTTATAGAGCAAGAACGTGTCTAATAAAACAAAATGACATGGAAGAGCCAAACAGTTTTGGATTTAACATTACCCGTGGGAAGAATTTTATAGAAACATTAGCATTTCCTCTCTCAAGAGAGAGAGACTGACCGCTGCCGAACGATCAGAAACGCACACCAGAGAAGCATGATGCTCTTGCAGGTTAAAGCCAAATCCGGACAGCTGCGACTGGAAAGGCTCGCTCTCAGAACGGCTACGCTGATAACTGCTGATGAGTGAACGCTGACAGGAGGAAGTGCCTGTTTTGCGTCAAGTTTAGGCAAAGAGAGTGAGGATAGCATTCTCCAGGCCAAAACAGAGCGGGATGTTGGTTTGGTGGAGCAGCGGAAGCTTGGGATGCATTCCAGTCGTAAGAACATTAAACCTAAATTGTGGTTCTTCACCTACCTCCTTCAGTCAGAAAATCGAATGACCTTCATTTGTCGCATTTGCTCTGCCAAAGTTTAGCGTTGCGGTTTCATTGAAAAGCATCTAAAAAGTAGTCTATGTTTTAAAAAGGACGCCCACATAGCCTAACCATGAATCTTCCTGAGAGAAAATGGACCAGAACTTTTGTGGTGATTTGGAGTTGGTGATGAAGCTATTTGTCTGATGTTCCTCAGGTCTTTTTTTGCAGAGGAACCCTGACGCCAGCTGGAAGGTCGGCTAGTCTGGACTCCCATACTCTTAAATTTCACGAGGGCCACGGGGATGAGCTTGTGAAACAAAAGACGACCTTTCTGTACACACTCACACCAGTGGAAAACCTTACAACATCAACATGAAGCCCACCTCCAACTGAGAGACAGAGAGAGATGGATGGCATACAAGAGCAAACCAGAGTCTGAGATGGCTACGTTTCTTATTTTTTCCAGCTTTTTAAAAACAATGAAATAGATGAGGACAGAATTATATAGGTGGATCAGAAAGCAGCCAAAGAAAGAGAAAAAGAGGAAGTCGAGAACTGGAGTGAGATCCAAGAGATGAGGCCTAATCCTAAATGGCGTCCTTGACGTGTCTCACAATTCTGAGAAAACAAGTCCACACTGCAATTCTGAATTGTGATTTTATGTCTTTCTATTTCGAGAAACAAACTCAAAATTGTGAAATGCAAAGAATTTTGAGGAAAAAATGAGAATTTACATCATTTGCAATTGTGACTTTATCCCCCAGTTTCACAGACAATGCTGAAGCTAGTCCAAGCCTAACTTGCATGTTTGAGCTGTCTCAGATGAAGATATCTCTCTCTGACATATCTTAACTCATGTCAGTGTTATTGTTCTGTGTTCAAATACACACGTGTAATATTTTCTTATAAGGCATTTTTGTAAAATTTTTTTGCTTAAATATCTTAATTTAACTAATGCCTAGTCCTGGCTAAAGCTAAGCCCTGTTTATGAAACCGGGCCTATATCTTTTAGTTCTGACTTTAACACAATTATGACTTTAAATCTTACACGTCTTACTTTATTACACACAAGTTTCATAACATGCAGTTGTGACTTTATAGTAGGGATGCAACGGTTTTCGGTTCTTTATCGAACCGTTCGGTTCGCCCTGTTCGGTTCGGCGATGGTCAGAAATTCTCAAGACTAGTGATGGGTCGTTCTTGAACGATTCGCTCATTTTGAACGAATCTTTAATGTGACTCGGGAAGAACAAGTCGTCTCGTGGGAGTGATTTGTTCAGTCGCGCATGGCTCAGGCTGCATAGGTTAAGCTTATGGGGCTGTCACGTGATGAACAAACGACTCGAAAAACACGAAGACTCCAGAGACGAACGAATCAATTCTGTTTCCGGCTCAGACTGCACAGGTTAACATTTCAGCAGCAAAATTATTCTTGAACGTGACGACGCGAGTAAGCGCCACCACTCAGTGATACATTTTGTTATTGTTGTTTGTTCTGATGGAGTATTTTCTTGTTGCTGTCAATATTTATTTGAATAATGTTCATATTTATATTTCACTTTATACTGCACTTTTTATATTGTCCGTTTTTGAAAGAGGGCAAAAATAAGTGTTCTTTTTTAAAAATAAATGTGGTGTTTTGACTTAATCTGTACCTTTTTTACATTTAATATCGTCTCTGTACCTTGATAACTTTAAATAGAAAGAGCAAATGACCTCCCGCTATACTGTACAGTAATACTGATGTATCGAGACCGAACCGTGGGCTCACTGTACCGTTGCATCCCTACTTTATATCATGCAATTCTGACTTTACAGCATGCAGTTGCGATTATTGCTCACAACTGTGACTTCATGTCATTTAATTCTGTCTTCATGACATGCAATTGCAACTTTATATCATGCAAATATTACATTATTTCTTACATGCATTTGTGAGTATATTCTGATAAAAAAAAAAAGTCAAAATTGTGAGATAAACACATGCAAAAAAAAAATTCATCAGAGACTCATATATTACTCGTATTGTGTTTTTGATTCATGTTTTTCTCTTGAAAACACATTTAAACAGAGTCATTGACATACTTTTAGTTCCAAATATGGCTCCTTTTTATGTAAATAAATGTATGCAGAGTCAAAGATTTATAATTGTGTCTTATTAAAAAATTCGCTTTAACGTGCTCTACACTGTAAAAATGGCTAAAAATGTAAACTGACATTCCCAGAATTCCCTGCATTGCCTTTCAACTTTTATTTGAATTCGAATTTGTTTGTTTTTTTCTTTGAAACAACTCTGTTTCTTTTTAGTTTTTTTCTTATCAGTGATGTTTATTAAGGTTGCATGTTACATGTAATGTTGTTAAATGAATGTTTATTGTTACCATGATGGTGTTTAGTGCTTGCGTGAATGACACTGTGCTCCTTCTATATATAGTCATATTAAAAAGCTGCTTGTGATGGGCTTTAGTTCATCATGTGACTTTCTCATCGTCGCCACCTGCATTTGGTGCTTATCAGTCTATTTCAAAGATACAAAACAGATTCCAGCACTTTTAATAGGTTGGTATATTAACATTTTATCAGTTAGCTGTAAGTTTAACTTAAAGTGGTAAAACCTTCAAAACCAGTTTTTTTTACCGTAAATGATACAGATTTTTTTTTTTTTTTTACAGTGTATGGTCCCAGCAAAGTATGTCAGATCTTTGCTACATCCTTCACAACACAGCATTCAAATCAAGTCTGCAAGATGGCAAATGTTTAGGTGCAGCAAATTATGTTCAGAGCTAGAGTTTTGAGCAGGTTTGTTCCAATACCCGATGTGCTAAAGTGTGGACTCAAAGCATAAAGCACTGCAAGTGCTGAGGGTGCCATTTGAGACAGGGCCAGAGAAAGAACAGACGGATAGACGGCATGACAGGGGAGAAAGATTAAAGCCAAAATAGACGAGCGAAAGGTAAGAAATATGAAGAGATGTACTGGATGAACGATAAGAGGAGATTTATGGAGGGATGATCTGACCTTGCGGTGCTCCTGCAGGTTGAGTGAGGATGAGCACTTCTTATTACAGATGGTGCATACCAACTTCCTGCGAGCACTCCCTACACACACACACACACACACACACACACAGATCATACATCACATGAGCAGCAGGACACATCCTGACGGCATGAGGAGCTGCTAATGGAGACGCTGCATCAGTTCCAAATAAACATCAGGAAGTCCTTACATAAATCAGTCCATGAAGTACAACACCAAGACGAAAACAACTATATTTAACAGGGGTGAAAGGTCAGCTAATACGCGTTTCCCATAGAAAAGGAAGTGGACACCTTAAAAACAGTTCTTAAAGAACCAAGCCATATTCTACACTTTGTAGAGTTTTACTTGGTAAAAAATAAACTTTAATCTAAGTCAATGTTTCTTGTGACAAAAACATCAGAATTGTATTGTTTAATTGTTTCCCATCCTCTCACAGACAACTTTTATTATTTTTGGATTCATGTATTGTACTGTTTATTGTACTGTTTGGTTACCAGCATGCAGAAAGCAAAGGAAGAAAAGTTTGTAACCAGGCTGTTTTGGGTCACCAATAACTTACAGAGTATTTTTTTTTTTTCTGCTAAGGAAGTCAATGGTGACCAAAACAGCCTGGTTACAAACTTTTTTCACAATATAATCCATTGTGTGCGAAATTCATAGAGATCATAATAAATTATAATAGATCTACTTTTATACCACGTGGTCTGAAACCGTGGCAGAGATGATATTTAGAGCCCAAAAAAAGAACAGAACAGGACAATGGAAATTGGTTTGGTTTATGCGTGGTAATGTTTATCAAGTCTGTTTTCTATGACCGATTTAAAGAGTCTTATTATAGCGAAACACAAACAGCGATTAATGTAGCTGTAAGCACTTCTACAAGCGCTGAGGCTTAATCGCTCCACAAGCTTAATCGTTTAGCTTACCGTTTGGATTCATTTGCAAATGACCGACTCACTTGCATGTGGCTAAACTGTCCAATTATAATTACTGACAATAACACTGAAAACATTCTGATACGCGCTTTGATCAGCCGATTAGGGCTCTTTGACTCATTTTCTCAGATGTCTGCACTCCTGGCAGAGAGACAGACGCGCTGAGAGTCTGCTGAAAAGACGAGTGTAGAGAGGGAGGGAGCGCTTAGCGTTTATCTGACAGACGGAGGGGATGAAGAGCGGATCAGAAATGAAGAGCTTAATGAAGATGTTGATTAGACTCTCATTACAGACGGGTAATTTCGCACCCGCCTCAGTCTCTCTTCCACTTGTGGTGTGTGTGTGTGAGAGAGACAAACCTGTGTGGACGTTGCCTTTGTGTTTCTTCAGGGCGTCTTTACTCCTGAATCTTTTCCCACAGCTCTCGACCTTACAGATGAAGCGCCCGTCTCCTTTACACATCTCTTTGTGCTGCTCAAAACTGCACATGAAAATATCCGCTTTAGTCGCTCTCTTCTAAAACGTGGCACGTTTCCAAGTCATTCTGGGGGACTGCGTATTATAATGTAAACGACCGCTGTACCTGGACTCTGAAGAGAAGGTGCCGTGACACAGGACACACTGATGAGCTTTCGAAGGGTCTCCTGATGAAGCCGAGCTCTCTGTACAGTGAAGAACACTGCAAATCAACAGGACATCAGCATTAATACATGACACACCGATGAGCTGTACATTGTGTGTGTGTGTGTGTGTGGTACTGACTGGCGCTGCAGGGCCTGCTTAACAGGAAACTCTTTCCCGCAGGCGCGACATTTGAACTCTTTGTCCTCAGTGCTTCCTCTCTGATGAAGACTCTGAAGATGTTCGGCTAACACTTCTTCACTGGGAAAGCTGCTCTCACACAGCAGACACGGGTAATCTTCCTTCTTAATCACCAGCTCTACACACAATTAAATGGGGCACACTTTATATTAGGTGTAAAGGATGGGTTAACAGCTCAATTGTAAATGTAGGTACAGATGAAATTGAAAATGAAAAGTACAATGTAAAAACATGGATGAGACCATTAAATGTACTTTATTAGGCAGTGCTTGGCTGACACTAGTTTTGCATTGGCTGACATAACGCTGCCATATTTACAGGGCTGATAGTGGAAAAAATACCTGGGCCTGAACTTTTTTCCTTTGCCCCCGCACTTTTAACACATAACTGATTGGTCCCTGGTCCCAAATATATAAACAGCCTATGTATAACCCTGATCCTCATTACTGTCCAGTGGCTCTTTTTAGATATTTTCATATTTGCATTATGCCACCAGTATTATTCAAGAAAACACGGCATTTTCTTCTCAATATGTTCAATGCCTGACATCTTAGTACCATCACTGGAAGGACATGCTACAGATGCTACAGTCATACCAAGACAGGTCAGTAAGTGGCAATAATAGTACTCCAAACTACACAGGAATTGATTAACTAAACGACATGAAAAGGACATGCATTCATTATTTTTAAACAAATTTAAATGCAAAATATGCACCATTCAACTAAAAAAAACCATAATAATTAAATATGTTGTAAAAGACAGTATGGGAATAACAAAAAACATTTCTCCTTCTTTTTATTTCTTCCTTTCTGAACATAGTTTTTGGTCCAAAACATGCAAATGGTGCAAAATATGCACCATTAAACAGAAACACCATAGTAAATTGTATCCATACTTTTGTCCGTGGCCCCGTCAATGTTGACAGAAAACATGCCATTCTTGCGGACAGACAGGCGTTTTTTTAACTGTTTAAACTCAGCAATGAAGGAGCACAAAGCATGCCTTTATCGATATCTTTAATGTCTTCATAAACATAGCCATGATTTACGGTTCGAGTTGCCAGTATGAGACACACAATTGTACAGTATGGGAGCTAAAAACACCTTCGCGCATGCAGCATTGCCTTAAACTGTGTCAATTTGATAAAGACACAAGGCCCTTCCCTGATTCTGATGGCTCATCGACTAAATATGTGTATAGTTTTTGAGTCGTCGAGCGTTAAAGCTGCTCTCTGAGCTGCGCATCTCAGATCTAGAGAAATGACAGATCAATATCCGCTAACCTGATTTTTTAATCCGGCGTGTAAAACGCAAATCTGATGAAGAAACAAACTCTTCTACCTCTTGGATGGCTCGAAGGTAAGGACATTTTCAGGAAACTTTCGTTTTTTTGGTAAACAACACCCAAGTGCCTCGCAATAGATATGGAGAATTCATTTGGAATTGTTTAACTGTTGCTTATTAACACAATAATAAGCATTACACTACTATAAAACATGAAATATGCATTTAATCACATTGATTATTGTTATTTATGTCATTAGATCCATGCCATATCAATGCCACTCTGTAGACCCGATCACACATTACTGTGTAAATTGAGCACCTGTTTCTGCACTGAGGTGTTTGCTCTCTGTGCTGTTCCCATCTTCATCTTTGATGTCTTGGTCTTCAACAAGGTCCTCCTCTTCCTCCTCCATATCGCTGTCCAGATAGCCAATCAGAAGCTCTGTATCGGTCTCGATGTCATCGAAAGCCAGATAGAAGATGTTCTCTCCATCCTGTTTAAAGTAACAGCGTTGGCTAATTCATTCACATTCAACTGATCAAACGTGACCGTCAAGACTTTGTTAGAAAAAAATGAGAAGAAAATGAGAAAAGAAATGCAAATATTAGAGTTATTAACTTGAGCTTTTGCTGGTTCGTTTTCAACATATTATCAGTTCAAATACTGCATAGCTGGAAAGACCCTCAGCCAAGAGAAGCAGAAATAACTGTTGTGTCTGTGTGTGTGTCTTATTACAAAAGACCTAAACTAATTTAGACGTAGAAAAGCAAAGATCCAGGTGTCGCCTGACACTAAACAGACAACACAACAGAGGTCTGTTGGGAGACGCAATCAAACATTCACACGAGGGGAAGCGTAAGATCAGCAGCACTTCCTGATTAAGGTCAAAGGCCAAACACTTGAACCTCTGTTTAATGGCTTTATCAGAGCTTCGTTTCCTAAAAGGTCGTGCTGAAATAAGCACAGTTGCTGTACGTTACGTTAAAAACACAGGCTCGGATTTATCCACAGGGACACGGTGAGGAAACACAGACTCTCTCCTCTTAAATGATTCTGTAATGGTCATCAGATCGCCAACGTCTTAAACTTAAACTTAAACGACTGAGCAAACGAGCTTCCGTCCATGTGAAAGAATTAGAAATGTACCATTCCGGATAGTATAGTATAGCATTGATTTCATTCAAAAACATCTTGATATTATGGGAACACATAGGACTTCACTTAATCCTATTTTTAACCACAAAATCACAATTTCTGCTCATCTGGATGACTTCAGTGAAAACAGTATGTTGGAATTTAGCCATCTGTTCTGAGATATTCTATGCAAACGAAAGTGACTGTAAAAATGACAGCAATCTTTATAGTTAAAGACTAAGAGTCTACTGCAAAAACCTGGTAACTGAACTCATTACAACATACAGGGACACGGTGTAGAAGATTTCACTGGCATTTCATTTTTTGGATTTGAAAGAAAAATACTGTAAATAGCATGTTTGTTTTTTTTATTGAAAAACAATAACTCATATTAGGGCTGGGCGATATGACAAAAAAAAAATCTAGGTTTTTTCATAAAGTTTGGCCGATTCATGATTTCGATTTTTTAGAAAAAAAAAAGATGCCTTTTCAAGCTGCTTTTTCATTTGTTTCAGTGTACATTCGGGGGATAGCTACATCTTTAAAATATTTGCAGCTAGGCAACTTGTATCTTGGATCAGCAGTGTGTAGCTTTTTTATGAACACTTGCTTTTCGATGGTGTATATGGGAACCATGTCCTTAGCGATATGAAACGCCACAGCATCTGTCATTTGTTTCCATCGGGGCGCCTTTTTATCGTATGGAACGGAATCGGAAAATGATACCGTTAATGACATCTGGCATTTTATAATTTTAGGTGGACCTTTTGCACTTGGACTTAGCTTGTCTTCATCTCTTAACTTTGAGCATTCATCCCATTCAACTTGCTGCCTTCGTCGCAAATGCTGGAATAAATTAGTGGTGCTGCCACTGCCGGTTGCAACTGACTTTCTGCATATTTTGCATTTGACAAAAATTCGTTCAAAGTCTGACCTCTCAAATCCGAACCAATTCCAAAGGAAATGAGGAAACGTTACTACCTTTCTTTGGCACAAGGTCATCCTGTGACGTGAAGAGCCGTCCATCTCTATGATGTTGTCTCTGTAGTAGCCTATTACGTTGCGGTTAATTAGGCGAACCATAATGTTCAATTCAATTCAATTCACATTTATTTGTATAGCATGCGGTCGGACATGCCTGTTAATTATTCTGCCATTGGTGCAATTACAATGTATCTAATATTTTGACAAAAAAAAAAATTGTGATATCTCGATTTAAAAAAAAATGTAATCGTCTTAAAACGCAAATTCGAATTAATCGAAAAAATCACCCAGCCCTAACTTATATTATAATTAACAATGCATAACATAAACAGATATTCACAGAATTATGTGCATTGTTACAATTATTATTTATTGAAGAATTCATGTCATCTGTTTATGGCATCATCAGCTTGATATATATATATATATATATATATATATATATTCATATATACTGTACATTTTATTTAAATCTGTAAACCAGAAAAGAGCTGCTACCATTTTATTTATTTACTTGTTTTTTTTTATTTCAGTAAAAATCGTCAATTATTTCTAACATTTTTCTTACATTGTTTTTAAATTACTGGAATTGACTGGAAATATTAGATATTAACTGCAATTATTTGAAATAAAATGAGATTTTCTTAGCTTTTGATTATAGCTTCAGGGAGAGAGCATATCAATGTGTATGATAAATTTAATAAATTAGTAACCATGTATGGTGCATATATGAAATGATGAAAACACTTTTAAATGACAACAATTTTGATCATTTTTGATTAAAATATCATCAAAATAGTTATGAGTTGAACCATTGGTAACACTTTATAATAACTATCCCTTATAATTAGTTAATAGATCATTATTAAACTGTTAGTTAATGGGTTATAAATGACTTGTTAAATAACAGTTAATAGTTTGTAAA
>JAUMHG010000072.1:1792331-1806299 GCA_032359395.1 Enteromius anoplus | reverse complement strand
CCGTGACACTACTGTATCGTATCGAACCCAACCGTGATTTTTGTGAACCGTTACACCCCTAATATATATATATATATATATATATAATGTAATATCAAAAACGTTAATTTTGTATGCAATTAATTGTGATTATTGATTATCGTTGCCCATTACTATATACATTTTCAAAGGGATAGTTCACATAAAACTGAACATTCTGTCATTGTGTGCTCATCCTTAGGTCATTCCAATCTTGTAAGGGTTGGAAAGTTTCTGGTAAATATTTTAGAATTTTCCTGAATATCTGTGAACTTTGCAGAATTTCTGGAATTTTTTAATTAAATGCTGCATTTTTTTTTTTTTTTTTTAATAAACTTTTGAAAGGTTTGCAGTAATTTATGTGTTCTGCTTGTTTGCAACTCTAAAGACTTTTGTTCATCATCAGAACACAAATTAAAATATTTTAATGAAATCGTGAAATGAGTTTCCAGTTCCTGCGTTGACAGTCAGTGAAACTAATGCTCTGATGCTTCAGAAAGAGATCACAGAATTAATGCAAATTAATTGTTTATTCCACATTTTATGAAGAGACTTGATCACTTTATATGATAAACAGATTGAACTTATTCTTTTATCTGCATGTTTATACATGAACAGCACCTCAACAGTACTTGCTTGACGTGAGAACAAACCTCGTTGGTTTCGCGGAAACTCAAAAGTGACACACATTCTCTTCAGAAAAGCAAATGTTCTACAGTCATAAACAGGCCAAATAGCATTTTCTACAAGGGTTGATCAGACATGAGCTGCCTTTGAAGTGACACAAAAACAAAAAACGTAAAGCAATGCATTGCGATGGAGAGATTGTTGAGTCTAGTCACCCACCTCCCACATCAGTCGTGGATCCATGCTTTCATCCAAGTCACTCAGCATCCGCTTTTCACCTGCGAACGGACCAAACTTCTCACCCTGTGAAGAAAGAGCGAGTGTGTGTGACTGCGTGACTGGGCTTTGATGTCACATCCAGCAGTTTGTGTGTGCTATCTGTGCATGATCAAGGACAGGCTCAGTGGGAAGTGTCTACGGGCTGGTTCTCCACTCACATTCTGAGAGGTGCACATTTAGAGAGATGTCAAGTCGCCTCAGACACATTCAGAATACAGTTTCAAAACATGTGACCGGCTAAAAATGGTCTGAAATCTTCAGATGACATTCCCCAAGGCTTGTGTACATTTTAGATGACTCGATCCAATTAAGACGTGACCAACTGAAAACTCAAGACAAGCAAAGAAAGTGATTCAGAAATGACATATCACTGTAAAAGTCCAAATAAGTGCCACTACGTTCACATACAAGTGTGTATTGGTTCGATCCAAATGTAAACGTTGACACATTTTCATTACACACTTTCAATAACATGAATAAATAAATAATAAATTGTATGTCATTTTCCTTTTAAACACATTATTTCCATAATAAGTATGTTTTAAGACATGCTAAGTTGTGCTATGTACAATTTGTAAAGGGTATATATTAGCAAAAAAAGGGCAATTACGCTAAAAGTTATATCAGTTCAAATATTTTATTATTTTGGGGTTATGGTAATTGCTTAATTTCCGACACATGTTGTGTGTTTTCTTATGTTGGGGTCGTGTGCTTTGTGATATTTTCACTGGTTCTTGCTGCAGATGCACATATCTTACGAACAATTCCCACACTTAACGTATAGCCAAATACCATAACCCTGGCCTATTTATTGTTTTTGCTCAAATAAATCAATTAAAATCAAATACCGGATCTCTCTCAAACAGTGCAAACTCTTTCTGGTGTGCGTTACTTTTTTTAGGAGAGTAGAGTACAATAGGAAACTATTATCACCTTCCCACATTTGTACTGTAATATCTCCTGTAGCTGTATATTATGGCGGAAACGGTGGCTGGCATGATGAATTTGTGGCGGAAACGATGGTTTCCATGGTGATTGTTTGTAAGGGACGTGGCAGCACACGTAAGCACACACACAGAGGAATGTAACTACAACCAGGCGTATATACTCAATGCTTTATGGGCAAAGTAAAAACGATAGGCTAAAAAAGAAGCGTCCTGCACTACGCATACTTCATCTTTCATGCTCAGAGTTTGTTTTATTTGCACGAACCTTTTTGACTGCTCTGGCAGTGTACAGCCCCATCCCGTCCTGAACTTTAGAGGACTTCAGCACGAATCTGTCCGGCACATACATGCCCAACATCCTCATTACTTCAGAAAAACACCTTTCTTCAAAACAAAACAGACGAAACGCGCTCGGAAACACAGATTAGGGGCTGCTTTGATTTTCTCTGCTCGCTGTGTTTGTAAATCTCAGTCCAGTCTGGTCTTCCATGTTACTGTCTGTACAGGAGACTGGCTCTGTCTTCCGATTGGCTGTTGGCCGTGCAGGGAACGCGTTCCTGCGCTCCGATTGGTGGAAAGTTTCTCAAACTCCACGTTAGTGTCAGTAACGGAGTTAGAATCTGCAATCTGATTGGTGGAAAGTTTGTTGCCGTGAGCTACATATTTTACTTTCCCGGGAAAGCTCATATAATACTAGAAAAACGAAATGAAACTGAAAACAAGCACAAAAAATAAAAACAAAACAATAATCGTGTGCCTAATAGTAACGACAATGATATATATTATGTCATATTATATTATTATCCTTCTTTTCTTTCTTTCTTTTAGATTTGTAAGGGAGACAAGCGGCTTCTGTGGCAAAGCGGGACCATAGGACCTTGTTATATTGTCAGCTCGTTGGTGACATTTCATAACAAAGCTGCCTTATTAATGCAGAAATGGTCCAGATTTAAACATATAATGGAATTAAATTAACATTACCATTTTACTGACATGTTATATTTACATCTGACATCTAAACAGAGCTAATGCACCTCAGGTTGAACTTTAGTCTGCCTCTAGTCTGTCTGTGTGGTCTCTGTTTCGTGTGTGCATTGTGTTTGCTTTAATTGATCTTTAAGGCTATTTGATTTAAGGTCTTATAAACAACTTGGCTGTACAATCCGCAGTAAATGGAGGACGAATGGGAATATAATTTGCTGTTAACAATCACAGCAGTATTTGTGTGCCACACGTGTTTAGATGCTGTATAATGGCCCTTCAACCAAGGATGTATTAAAAACAGGTTTCTGCAGAGAACAACTGAGGAAAATGGGCTTACAAAGCAAAGGGCTTTTAAGGCCAAGGGCTATTAGACTAAAACCAATGTATGTGTTATTGTGTGACCACTATATACATTTCATGTGGTTTACAATTCTGAATTGTGCAGGTATACAGGGCAGTTATATCCAGATCCAGAGGGAATAATTTCAACCTTTTGCATGACCTACTGTTAAATGAGGACCAATTGTGTTTGGTGTTATTAACATTGAGTTGGTTTAAACATTCTCAAAACATCATTTGTGATTGATGGTAGAACGTGAAAGCTGGCATACACTATTAAAATGATAACAAATGTTTAAAACACATGAAACATGTGCTTACTTTGTAAATGGTTACAGAGGAAAACTAAATGACTGAAGATCACTCACTTCCAGACTCATTCTGAGCAGAACAAACGCATACAGAAATGTGTGTTTTGTTGCTAGGAGTCACATGACAATTGGAAACAAAAAGGTCACACTTAATTTTAAGGTCCGATTCTTGCTATCAAAAAACCATTAACTGTGACTTTTGCCTCGATTAACTCCTATTTTGATGCTTATTAATAGTAGCTGTTAAGTTTAGGTATTGAGTAGAGGTATGGCATCTGAAGGTTGTGGTTGGTGGTCATTTTTTATGTAAATGAACACTGACCAAAATTATAAACACAACTCTCAAATACTGTTCACAAATCTGTCTAAATCTGTGTTAGTGAACACCTCTCCTTTGCCGAGATAATCCATCCACCTCACAGGTGTGGAATATCAAGATGATGGTTAGACAGCATGATAATTGCACAGGTGTGCCTTAGGTCTAAAATGTGCAGTTTTATCACACGGCACAAGGCCAAGGATGTCACAAGTTTTTAGGGAGCGTGCAGTTGGCATGCTGACTGCAGGAATGTCCACCAGAGGTGTTGACCATGAATTGAAAGTTCATTTCTCTACCATAAGCCATCTCCAATGGCGTTTCAGAGAATTTGGCAGTACATCCAACCGGCCTCACAACCTCAGACCTTGTGTAACCACACCAGTCCCGGACCTCCACATCTAGCAACTTCACCACAACAATCAGTTTGCATAACCAAAGAATTTCTGTCAGAAACCGTCTCAAGGAAGCTCATCTGCATACTCGTCGACCTAATCGGGGTTTCGACCTGACTGCAGTTTGTCGTCGTAACTGACTTGAGTGGGCAAATACTCGCATTCGATGGCCTCTGGCACTTTTGAGAGGTGTTCTCTTCGCGGTTTGCTGATGTCAACATTGTGGGTCGAGTGGCCCATGGTGGTGGTGGTGGTGTATGGTGTGGCTTGCCCAAAATCTGAAGACTGGCTTTGACTTCTCCAGACCGAAATCGTGGGAAAAGTCAATGTAGTAAATAGGGTTTATTATGTAGTAAATGTAGTTATTTCAGTTTGAAAGTTTCCACTGAAAACATGTTTTAGAAAATCCCTGAAAACTTATAACACATGTTTATGTTATTCTCTTTTGGGAAAACAGAATAAAAACAATATAAAAAATATTGTTAGAAGAAACCCACAAGGTCCAAAAAAGAAGAAAAATACAAATGTTTCCCCCACATTTGCATGCACATGAATGGTAGTGAATGGAAAGTCTAATATGAAGGCCCATCAAGCTCATGAATATGCCCCACCTCATCTTCCTGTTTCAATAGGAAATACATCGAGAAAGGGGGGAAACTGCTTGTCAGACAGTTTCATTGGGTCTTTGAGAGGTTACTGAATGCATTGAAGAGATTAAGAGTATTTGCAGTGACAGAAGTTGTGAGGGTGATCTCTGTGTGGCCCATCTTCTTCCATACCCTGACCTTCGTTGACCCCCGGGCCCCCGCTGACCCCTGTTGTCGCTACGCCTGCAGTGAGGAGTCTGTGGATGGAGAGCTGTGTCGATTAGGACTCAGTGACCCTTGACCTGACCCTACACACACCCACACACACACTTGAGCATCAACTTTTACTCTCTCAGCTAGAGTCACTGATCACAGGCGTATGCTGACCACACACACAAAACACACCCAAACACACATACATCTGAACCCAGCAACTGACCTAGAACTGCATGCATTTTATTTCTTGTGTTGATGCATTGATTATTGAAACAGGAAGTGGAGGCAGAATATCAAAAAATGTTGTTGTTGTTGTTGATGATGATGTTGCTGTTGTGTGCACGTGTGTGTTACTAGCCAGCTGACATCAATTTACGTCACAGCTCAGCAAATCCATGATTTGCTACAAGCTATTGTTAGTCAGTGGCAGGTGGTATTGGGGGAAGGACATACTTATGCTAAAGAGTATTGATTGGACCAAAAAAAATAAATAAATAAAAAATTGGGGGGTAAAAAACTAATATAGTGTGATTAATATTTTTGTTTTCAAAACAATTAGAGATGATGTTTAAATCATAATTTATTGGAAATACCTTTTTTTCTTTTATACAAGCAAACAAACATTTATTTGTTGGTTTGTTTTTAGTTTTTCGCCATTTAAAGTTTACCATGTTTTCTTTTCTATATGGTTGCCACAGAAACCAATTATTTCTGAATCTTTGCTGAAAAAGTAAAATCTGTTTCCAGCTGAAGTAAAAACTGGTTACATCAAACTTTTTACACATATTATTACACAGGAGCAGACGATCAATTAAAAAATTCTTATTCGTTGCACAATACTGACTACATGACTTTAACCATATAGTGTATGACAATACATTTTATAATTTGCATCATACAGGCAGCTCCATATGGCATTTTGTACATAGTAAACTTGCTTGGTACCCCACCTGATATAAGACTCCACTTGTAAAAATGAGCACTTTGATACTATCAGGATAAAAGAACAGGAACGTCTTGTCAAAGCAGGATAAATGGCATAGTTGCTTCAGCATATACATTTTATCTTGTTAGAATCTTACATTATTGGTAAGATTTAGCATATGGTTAAGTGACATTACAAGCATGTACTGTAGTTTTTGTTGTTAAAGTATTTCAGTCATTGCAATGAATCAACAGCAATTCATCCTAACTAAATAGAGGATACCATTGGCAGAATCATCCGAGCTGAAGTATTTCTGCATCTCTTTCTGACTCCACAACCAGTCAGACAGAGGCTGGTACCAGATCCTAACAGAAGTACAGATCATTAAATACCGCCAAAAAAAAAAGCACTTTTTCTTTCTCACTCCTCAGGGTCTCTATTTCTTTACGCAAATATTTTTTTCTGCAGACAAACCTCATTTTGGCAGTTCACACAACCGCCTTCAAGCTGGATTTTCCCCAGCGTTTTACTATATTTCAGAGACCCTTCTGAAAACTTGATACTGAGAGATCTCTTCAAACCTTGAGGTGTCTCTATCATCCAAACCAACGTCCCAATGAATGCTGTTCCTGGCCTGTCCTGCGCTGCTGACGTTACTATATACACTGTGTTTGACTTTGTCAAGCCCCCGCTGCTTCTTGAGGGCCACCAGGATGGGAAGCGTTGATAGAGGGAGTATGAGAGGGTGGGTAGAGAAATAGTCCTCAGAGACAGAGAGATTACAGTGAAGATAAAGCATGAGAAAATGACTGCCACTAACAACAGACATCTGATGAAGGACAACACAGACACCAGACCACCCTTTATGACGGCGTAACAAAACCCTGTCTCCATTTATTCATTTTTACTCCCTTTATTCAGACGGAGACAATAATAACTAGCATAAACTCTTAAAAATAAGGATTCTTCAGTGACTCTTCGCAGTATTTTGGCATTCTACAGTTCTTGAGCTTCTTGATGTTTCGTTATATATTCTTCAAATGTAAGTGTTAAGTGCCTATATTTTCACAAATAGTGGAGTGTTCCTTTAAGAGTTACAGCTATGTAACACTGACTTAACTTGAAAGATTATTTATGATACCCAGAAATCTAGTCAGCTTAACGTCATCAGGAGCTTCCCTACCTCCAGTTCAAAAAAGAGACCTTGGGAAGCATTTTGTGAAATATCCACAAAACTAGCAGTGTTTATTGTTCTCTCATTTTTGTCATGATGATAAACCACTTTAGAAGGAGTTTTTGATGGAGGTTTTTAATCCATGTGAGGAGGTCTTTAGGTACAGATGGTCTGACCTCAGAGGAACTGCCAGGACTGTGGTTTCTGAGACCTTTCGATGGTATCAGTATTTCTGTCTTACGAGCACCATCACACACAAGTGTCATAAACAGAGTTTGTATGTGTGTGTGAAAGAGTTACTTCAAAATCCTTCTTCACAAACTATCTTCAAAAGTGTCACTGAGTTCTAAGGAACTGGGACGCAAGCCATGCGTACATGCATTCGTACACACACACGCTGAAAATCAGATAAGAGCAGAACAAAGTTCAGCACTAAAAGCTGAAACCCATCACTCTGAGATGTGGCTTCCATCCCTCTATATTTATTCCATTCACTGTTTTCTCTGGCTGTATATTTCTCACTCTTCCCTCTAATAACCACATCTCTCTCCTTTTATAGTCCCTGGAGAGCTGCCGGCCAGCATGAAACCGTTTATTCTGTGTATTAGAGTATTTTCCTCTTTTACGACACCAATGTGAACTGCTTTTACAGAGAGAAGACCTGTTTTGATAGTGTTGTTATCATCTTACTCTGAGTGAGTGTTGGCGGCCAAATGCTGCAACTGAGGCTCATAAGAATTCCAGAATAGAGGATACAACAAGGTAAATGGATTGTGTGTGTGTGTGTAAAGACTGTATAGTGAGTGGGAGGGAAAGATACAAGAGTCTGAAAGACAAAAGCTCTGTTCTAAAGCTTCCCAACTTAGCATTTTAAAGTATCTTGGGTGTGCAACCAATTCAATTACTCTTCAAAAACATATAGGTAACAAAGCTGAGAAAAATGTTGTGGAAACATTGTTTTGAAATGTTTCTAAATGTCCAGATTTCTTATTTGTGTTCACCCAAAACCTAAAGTTTATTTCAGTATGGACTGAACAGCTGTGTAGACAGTAGTGAGCAAGACCCTCTAGAGTTTGAGAAAGAAAATGTGAATGCATTGACCACCTCTTCTTTTGATTGTCTTGAGATCCAGGGAATTTTGGTTTTATTAAAAACACATTCACACTCTAACTGACCCTCTTTCTGTGCGCTTTGCACACACGGTCCCTGCTGACCGTTCTCATTAGCTTCTCTGTAAAGGGCCATCCATGGCATTCCCAAACCATTGCCTCAAGCCTTCCCCATCCATTCCCGCACTATTCCCAGTACTCTTCCTCATTATTCCAGGGCAGCAATGAGGCTAATTTAAAACAGGCGCGGTTCTGCTATGTCTGTAGTGATTGACAGGCTGTAAAGGGAACTCAAACTGAACTCCTTAGGAAAGACACTACAGTTGTGTGACTATGTGTGACTGTGAAAACAGAGATGAACAGAGAGAAAGATAGTATGCACTTAATGTGTAAGCAGGCTATATGCTAAACAAATGTGACACTGTGTAAATCTTGACCAATAATCAGGAAAGACTAATATTGTGCATTGCATTGTATGCATTACTATGGGTTATATGAAAGATGCTTTACTTTATAGCAGATCATACACATTCATATATGTGGATATTTTCCAGTATGTATATATTATCCTGGCAGAGAAACACAGAACGGCTGGGATTACAGTTGTCTATATTTAGTGTTTTATGTACATGAATATTGGCAGAGAAAATCTGTACATGTGACATAGAGATGAGACACATTTACACACACCAGATTCACAAACTGAGATTATACACACACAAACTGACAGTGGGGATACGCTTCAACAACGCTGACTTTCATATATATTTAAAACACATTTTTATCACTAATAACTGTTGTCAATAACAAAAAAATAACAGTTAAAAAAATAAAACAATAAAAAGTATGAAATAATTTAAAAAGTCTTCTAAACCATGTTTTTAATACAGGGCAGGAGAGCGGAGAGAAGGAGTCATGGAGCTACCTCTGCGATGGCTGGCGTAAAAACCAAAACCAACAAACAAACAAACAAATCGAACGTAGACATAAGGCAGACAAATGGTGCATGCAGTGGCTAAAAGAGAACTGCAACTCCTCCAAACTCCCATTTCCATGGCATTGAAGATGCAGTACAGGGACTCTTTGCGTAGCAACAGCGATGGCACCCCCTGAGAACAAACCTTCAGGTGCCTAAGGTCGCCTGAGAGCGCCAGACTCGACTCGACAATGTAAACATAAATACAGAGGTTGATATCTCACTCTACAGGCAGTTCGGTCACCGCAACACATGCAGCGTTAGCATTAGCATTGTGCGCAAGTAGTCAGTCTGCAAAACTCTCCTTAGTAGAATATCACTTCGAGTTAAATAAACTTCTTTTTTTCTCATTATATATATAATATATTTACTTCTGTGCAGAGTCTGTGCTTCGGAGTCTCTGTTTTTTTAACAGTACTTCCTTGTTTTCACCAGTTTGCTCTGGTACTTGACTGAGTGGCCACTGTGTCC
The DNA here is from genome assembly GCA_032359395.1 of Enteromius anoplus. Classification (NCBI taxonomy): domain Eukaryota; kingdom Metazoa; phylum Chordata; class Actinopteri; order Cypriniformes; family Cyprinidae; genus Enteromius; species Enteromius anoplus. The sequence goes on along the minus strand of JAUMHG010000072.1, from coordinate 1,796,625 downwards.
CACCACATAAACATCCAGGAGGTAGCTCTTTCCCGCCTCGAGGCCCGTTATGGTCTCGGTAGTGACGGCCTTCTGCAGGTTGGCGCTGTGGAAGTACTTGCAAAGCACTTTCTCAGACTTGCGTCGGCTCTCTGGTCCAGCGCACTGGTTCTGCTCTCGGCGCCGATGCTCTTCGCCGTAGCTTTCGGAAACTTCGCGTCTGTAAACACAGTATTTGCTGCGCTCTTGTGTGCCAAGCCAAGCCACGGTGACGGAGGAACAGGTACGCAACTTATCAAAAGCCTTCATGCGGGTGTCCTCGGGTAGGGCAGGGAAAGGTTGCTTGCCTCCGGCACGTGTGCTGGCAAGTACCTTCAAGGTGGAGGCACCCTTGCGGGATCCCCGCAGACGAATCAGGTACTTGGCTTTGGGCTTCCCTCGGAGCTGGAACTGACGGACACCTTCCACATTCTGAGAGAGAACAAGCTTCCCATCACGCCGCACCTGAACTTGCACTGCGTCCAGACAGGCATGGACAAAGAGTGTGACGCGCTGGTGAGAGGAGACCGGGGCAAAGCGAAGGAATTTGCTACCTTTCCTCTTAATGAAGACATCAGTAACTTTCCCATCCTTGAGCTCCACAGTCTTCTGCTTGGCTTCTTCCTTGGTGCGGGCAAAAGTGCCGACGTATGCAGTACTCATGTTGGTGCCAGTGTTGACGGCGAACACATCAAAGTAATACTGCGTGTCTGGCTTTAGATCCGTCACGGTAAAAATATTCTTGTTGCCTATGCAGATCTTCTGTATGTCTGCCACTTTGGGCTTGGGGATATATGTGCGACTCATCTTGTTGCTCAGAGCTCTGTTGGTGGTGAGGGAACGATCCTTGAAATCATTCTCAGATGGGACAAAACCAAAATGAGCAAAGTCAAAGGGGCTGAAATCCCGACCGGGTTTTGGAGCAATCATGAAGGCATCATCCAAGCTCATCTTGGCCTCCGCTGCGCATAAGCTCTTGAAGTTGTGCTCCTTGTTAATAACCACACAGTACTGGATCGGCTGGCCCATGATGGAGCCAGTAGGAGTGGGCTTCCAGGCCAAGGTGACAGTAGTACGACCCAATGCGGTAACATCAACCCTGGGGTCGTAAGGCAGCTCCGGGTATGGCTGATCGGACTCGGGAGTTGTGGTAGAGTAAATCTTGAAGTTGCTGTCCTTTTCAGTGGAGATGATTTCCAGCTGGTACAAGCCCGAAGGGGAGCTGGTGGCAATGAACGACTCAACGTCATTTCCTTTGTAGGTAAAGAGTTCGGTCCCCTCGTTGGCCGTGACCTGCTGTTTCTGCTGCTCAAGAGGTTCTGGCTCACCTAGGAGGCAAAAGACACAGAGAGATTCACAAAATTAGACCTTGGAAAACAAACACATAGAATCAAAAGATGATGAGGAAATGAGCGTCCCCACAGAACAAACCACAAACATCAAAAACAAGGCCCATTCTAAGGGGGTAAAACTTTTTGGAGATGCACATTTTGAATGATGACTTGTTTAAACCACACACAAACACAAGCCACATAAACTGCGAAACAAATGGATGTGCACACTTAGGCTTTCTCTGAACATCAATGACTGATAAATTTAACATTAACTGCCACATAATGACGCATTTCCCTCACCACTCCAAATCCTCTCATCTAGTTGTTTACTTTCCACTTCCTGCCCACAACCCGATTAACACCAGTGGAAGAAAGAAGCAGCAATTCCCATCTTAACGGAAAGAGCATCGTTTAATGTGTTAATCATTGTGAGGTACCAGGGAGCTACCTGCTCCAGTGGACATTTAGCCACTCGTCTGCGGGCGGCTGTGTTTTGAATCCAAACAACCCTGCAGATCAGAGGGTGACTTTCACTTTGCCTTTCCAGGGAACTCTATGCTACACAGAGACGCCTTGTGGCTTCGCTGTTCCTTCAGTTCCTTTCCAAGCCCTCTCCGTTCAGCTGGGCGAGAAAGCATAATATTATGTTTGTCAGCCAGAGAACTAAATGAACACGCATTGCACTCAAAGACCGACTCCCAGTGGATATATTCCACAAACATTGGGAAAAGACTTGTGTATGAGTATTTATTTACTGTGACTCCTGTACCTCAAAGATAACAAAAATTTAAAAAGCTTCCATGTACTTGTTTGCTTTTCATTTATTACATGTTCCTGCAGTTAACCAGAAAAAAGCACATGAAGTATTGCACAGAACTTCAGATTTTTTTATTTTTAAACTGTTGTTGATAAATTTTTACGTAGCATATGGCACTGGCAACACTAAGGGCATGGGTTAAATTTCCATAGAATGCAAGGACTGATAGAAACAGAGGTTGTATGAAGCGTAAAGTTGCTTTGTATAAAAGCATCAACAGTATGCATAAATATAAATGGATAGTAGGGCTGTGCGATATGGACAAAGGAAACCAATCACGATTTTCTTGAACATTACTGCAACTTTTAAATATTTTTCTAAAGGAAAACAATTAGCTCTTTATCAAAGACCTGTAACACGTCTCTAAAACAGACATAAAATCACCTATTAAAGGTGTAACAAAATGTCTCTAGAACAGATATCTCTATAACAAATAAAAAAAATACTGTGTGTGTGCGTGCACGTAACAAAAAAGCTGTGTTCAGCTGTTCACACAGCAGCAGAATAAAGGATTGACAACCATATTTTCTTCACCGGTGTGAGTCTCGAATTGTCTCGTTAACACAGCAGCTTTCAGTTTTTTTCAGTTTAGAATTGTTAGTATGAATGACCAAGGGCAGTCCAGCCAGTATTCCTTACCAGTAACCATAGCAACCGTGACTGAAGTAATATCAAAGATGGCAACGTCCACAAAACCAAAGGTTTTATTACTGTTTGACATCTCAAGAGTCCAATCTAGCCGCAAATTCTTTCTTCAAATCTTCATTAACTGACAATAGCTTTTAAATTAGGGTGGAGAGAACAGCATTTGAATCGCACGCAGAACGCAAAACTGATGGGGAAGCGGATCTGGAGGAAAACTGACGGGATAAAATGCATCTTATTTCTCCTTTACTGTAGGTTACCGGAAAAAAACACATGACAACATTTGCGGGCATCATATCTTCCCTCTGTTTAGGTGTTGTTATGTTCACAACACGATTACGATACAATTTAAATTAATCGCACAGCCCTAATGAACAGAGCTGTAAAAATGGTTGAACTCTTTTCTGGAACTCTAAGGTCTTTCTTAGGAAAAGCAGGAAACCTAAAGATCCTTTAAAATGGTATATAGTTGGCAAACAGACACAGACTAAAAGCCACAAAACTTCTGTTTTCATTCATTCACTTCAAGTTATAATTCACTTTCTGTTTGATCCAATTGCTGTCTTGAAACAAATGAAATATTAAAGAGATCTCGTTTGAAATGTTCTTTCCTAAGGTCCAGTCCCACCAGAGCAAGTCTGTGTATGTTTGAGTTATTGCAACTGTGAATGACTGAATGTGCATGTGGGCAAGGAAATGAGTCTGAAGGCGGATATCATCAACTGTGACTGATTTGTCTTTCAGGATCTCCCAATCACAGCCAAGTCACGGTGTAGCAGGACGATCATTACACGGTGTGTAAAAAAAATCTAAATCCTTTGCCTTAAACCCAACTGTACAGCAGTGAATGATGGTGGTCTCTGCATTTCATCAGCTAGGACAGCCATATTGGGCCACAGACTAAGAGAAAGGAGGAAACCCAAGGCCTGGGAGTCATTAAAGCACAAAAAGTCAGAGATGATCAGAGAAGCCTGTCATCTCGCAAGGAGACACTTGTGTCTTCATGTAAGCTTGCACATGTACATGTTCTGCAAATACAATGTGCTTCTGACACAGCAGCTTCTGCTCAGTTTCGGTCCTATACATTGGGTTTCACAGACACACACCACTGAAACCCGCTGTGCTGCTTCCATGTGTGTGGAGTGAAATACAAGGGTGTTTCTTTTTTAAGATACTGTCCAGATGGAAAAAGAGAGTGTGATAGGAAAAGCGAAGAAATGAAAGGGAGAACAAGAGTAAAAGGGAGAAAAAGCGAGACATTTGCTTTGAAGACGAATGCCGGTCACAACCTTTTTTTGCTTACAGTTGATGGGAAGAGTGGGAGGAATTCTACGGCTGTGTGATTGAAAGCATGTCTAGGTCACACTTCACTACAATTTTTTCCCCGTTTTGGGGTCATGTTCTTAGTGAAGTTTCTGCAAATAAACTATTTCGAGTAGGAGCGCGGTTGATTAATCACAGCTGGCACCTCATCATCCGA
>JAUMHG010000072.1:1781881-1792231 GCA_032359395.1 Enteromius anoplus | reverse complement strand
ATCAGTATAATCAAACACAGCTGGACTCAAATGAAGGTGTAGAACCATCTCAAGGATGATCAGAAGAAATGGACAGCCTCTGAGTTTAATATATGAGTGTCTCAGCAAAGGGTCTGAATACTTATGACCATGTGATATTTCACTTTTTCTTTTTTAATAAATCTGCAAACATACCAATAATTGTGTATTTCTGCCAATATGAGGTGCCGCGTGTACATTAATGAGAAAAAAAAGAACTTGTTTTTGTTTAAAGAAAATGGCTGCAATAAAAGAAAGAGTGAAAAATTTAAGGAGGTCTGAATACTTTCCGTACCCCCTGTGTATAACACTTATGACACTTATCAGAGGCCTACATTTACATAAACCGTTAGCCTAAATCATCTTACCAAACTAAAAAATCTTCCCGCTACTCTGTTATTTGTTTCACTTGCTTCTCTTTTGAATATAAATAAAAAAGAAATGGAAAATAAACACAAATGTTTCGTTTTATTTGAGTGTAATTAAATGGAATGATGAACATGGACAGGAATGAGGAGCTTTTCAGAACATAGAAATACAGTTAGAAATAGGCTGATACTTTTGCAATGGAACAAAATAATAAAAAACGTTGATCTTTCAAGTGATGAAACAGAAAAGCATTTCAGAACGTGAGTGAGCCTTTTTTTCCTTCAGCAAAGTAGAAAAAACAAGTACAGCTTCTATCTGTGTCCTGCTCTTCAGACATTGTGCCTCAGTGCCGGTCTGTATTCATGAACCACGTGAGAATTAGCTTCCGAGCCTGCGCCTGTAAAGTCTTTTTACTTTATTCGTTCTTGTTGCTTTTGTGCAGTAGAAAAATGACAGAATATTTGTTTTTATTAATTTAATTTGAAGATAAATGCATTTTGGGGGAGATCCGCAAACTCTCCCGCAACCTGCACTAACATTAGAACCTTACCGCCCGCGCCCACATTCAGCCATCAAATCTTGTCCCGCGCCGCACTCGGTGCGTTTGGGTCCCGCCGATTCTGTTTGTAGACAAGCGGAACTTAAATAGGTTATTGTAGTGTACTGTTTTCACAAATAGAGGGAGACAAAACACAGTTTTTCCTTAGCTCAAGTGATCTGAGGAAATGGCTCCTGACTGAAACATAATTGAAAAAAATTATTGTTTAATAATATTATGTTTTATGGAAACTGTTAAGTTGAGTGCACAGCTAATTAGCTGTTTCATGGGTACTGATAAAATGTAATGGTAACACTTTATTTTCTGCAAGGGATAGGGTTAGGTATAGGGCGATAGAAAATACAGTTTGTACCCCCATAAAAACATGAAAACACAACTTTTTTTTGTAAAATGCGTGTGTGTGTGTGTGTGTGTGAGAGAGAGAGAGAGAGAGAGAGAGAGGTTAAGAGTCAGAAGTATTCTATTCTCATTCCACCAAGTTTCACATATTAATAATGAAAGAGCCTCTTCCCCAACACACACACACACACACACACACACACTTTCCCATTGTCTCTATAATGCTAATGTGTCTCAGTGTGTGTCCATGTCTGTCTGTGTTGATGCATAATTAACTGTTTGAAGCTTGAGTTACTCACTACATTATTGAGAGGCAGGTGACAGTTTCCTTTGCCTGTAGTTATACAGTGACCAAACGAAAACAGATTCATTTCTTAATAAATAAATAAATAAATAAATTCCTCCCACCTGCAGCCTGCTCATGTTTGCTCCGATAAGTCACGATAACAGACACTGAATGAACACCTATCATTTCACAGAAACAAAACTCATCTCTAGACAGTACATTTAGGCAGTATACATTATGCTGTTACATCTTAAAACTTAATACAAATGTATGTATATATATATATATATATATATATTAAGGTAGTAACAGGTTTGTGATTTGTGTGGTCAGTTAAAATCAGCTGAGCTTCAAAACAAAACAAATCAGGATTATTTCATCTAATGACATCCATTGTTTACGAGACAAACAGATTGTAAATAAACCAAATGCTGTGGCCTCAGTGAGGTCTGTCTTCTCCGACGTGCTGTTGAGCATCTCAGAGACAAAGACATGTTTTTGTTTACTCTGCATTATCTGATTTTTTATTCATTGAATAAAGTCCCAGTACCCACTCACAGCACCTGCCTAGCTCCCAGAATGCATCTGGAGCTCTAGACACCTGTCATTATTGACCCCTGACCTCCAGCTGGAGCTCTTGAGGTCACAAACAGACATGTGAGCAAAGGTGTAATTAACACACTCAACAAACACAAAGACAGACCTGTCAGTATGCTTTGAAATCGCTTTGGATGCAGTGTCAAGTTAATATCTGGCAAACAATAAAATTAACTGATTTATAATCAAATTGTTTTGTGTAGCCAATAATGTAGTTAAAAAAATCTATACAGACAGCTTTAGGCTATGACTATATTGTAGGAGGTAGTTTTAGTCTTTTACAAAATTGCTTGAATAAACCTTGTATTTCGGTAACCATAAAATCTATACAGAACAAGGGTTTAAAGGAAGAGTGGCATATTTCCTCATATCACTCAGACCTGCTTCAAAAACCTTCTGTTCTCTGAAAAACACAAAAGGAGATGCTTTTAAGAATGTTCACACTGCTCTTTTCCATTCGGTGGATAGGTTTGTATGATGAATTCACAGTTTAATTTCTGCATTTGAGTAAATATGATGAGACTTTGGTCTAAGAAAGAGCATTACAACATGAGCGAATGGCATAAATGTGTCTTGATGCAAACGTCAGGATTGTGTTTAGGGTGATCTGTCTCTTTAAATGTGGTGTGTGAAGCAGATGACTGTGGTGTTTGTGATGTAAGTTGTAGATAATGGTTTGTATGTGTGCTGTATAAACAGGTGTCCAGTAGCTCCACTCTTATCAGATCTGTGCTCAAATGCATCATCACAATCAGCACGTGAGATTTACTTACATGAGCCAAAAACAGTAAGCGTGGCAGCGGTTGCGATGCTGATGATGAGTATGTGGTCATGACAATTAATCATTATCTTTGTGTGTCATCTCACTGATGGATGTACTTGTGATTCTCAATGGAATAGAAAATTAATTTTCTGCCATCTTTTACTCAGTGCTGCATCATTAAATCTGTAACTGGTCATTAAATGGTGTTGATTACACTACTGTTTGAAAATGTGTGGTTGGTAAGATTTTTGAAACCAGTCAGATAAAAAGCAAAAGAGTAAAATGTCTGCGGAACGATACGTCAAGAAGTATGACCCGTGTAAATATTGTATAGATTTGTCAATACACTGATTATAATGAATTCTATAGTATTTTGTCACTCCACTCGCGTCCCTTGTAGACGGTGTAACATTGCTTTGTTTTACTCGTTGACTGGGTTGCTTAAGCTACATATGTGTGGGGCGGAGCTATCAAAGGGGCAAGACCCTTTTGGGGTAGGGGCATGTTTGCTTTGGAGATTTCAAATATCAGCGATGGCTTCGAGAAATCGTATACCCTTCCTTTAAATATAATTTATTCCATGTAATCAGAAGGTGAATTTTCTTCATCATAACTCCAGTTTTCAAGGTCACATGATCCTTCAGAGATTAGTCGATTTGTGGCTCAAGAATTTTTTATTATCTTAATCTTGATGCATCTTTCAGGATTCTCGGAAGAATATAAAGATCAATTTATTTAAAATAGAGTCTACTGTAACATTTAAAAAGGCCTTTCGTGTCACTTTTGATCATGTTAATGCAGCCAATCCACAGCAATTTCCAAAATGAATCTATTATTTGTAAGGTAATTATTTAAAGTTTAATATATCACTTCAATGAGTGATGATATAATCAGTCATGATGAGACATACAAAAAAAAAAAAAAAAAAAAAAACTGATGTGTTTATATGAAATCACGTTTGAATGTGCACAGCTGTTTCAACAGCCCCAGTCTGCATTCACTCCCATTGTATTTTAAAAAAGCAGCCTGGACATTCTGCTGAACATCTCTTTTTGTACTTCTCGTGAAGTTAGTCCTTTTGATCTACTAGAGCTAATGTTTGAATTTCCCTTTCAGCTGTATGACAAGGTGACCTTGTCAGATGTGTCTTCCTCTCGTTACCATCCCCCTCTTCCTCACACTTTCTCTCACGGGTCAGGCCTCCCCTCACCCTCCTCAAATATTGCAGATCATGCTGTGATCTCTCTGTAAACCTTCAGAGGACAAGCGGTTCAGATGGTGTGGTACACTACAATTAGGTGCACTACTCTTTTTTTGCATTGCTTCTTTGATGCATCTCTGTAGATATGGATAAAACAAACTGCACTAACCCCTTAATAATGTAAATTATGTTTTAATTCATGAGTTATGGGTTTATTCAAATCGCTAATCTCAAGTATGTGCAAACTAATAGTCAGGCAAACAGCATTAATAAATAAACCCCGCCAAACACATCACATACCTCACACAACAAAACACTTGAGTGTATCTTCCTCTGAGTGTGCAGTGCATAAGCGTGTGACTTAGTCCTAATCCTCAGAACAGATTGCTTCATTGACGGGTTTAAAAACAGGTCAAGAAGATAACGAGACCATACCCTAACCCCTCACCACCTCAACACACACCCCACACAAGCACACCCTTACTCATACAGACACACCTCAGAGACACACCCTAAAAAACACTTCATGTCAATGTAACACACCACTCACAGTCCATTTTACATTCATAATATGCATTTCTGAATGAAACCAGGTTATTTTACTCAATTCTGTCTGTAAATGTCTGTTTGTCTGCGTCATGATAAAATGTAACTTAAACTGCAAAGGTTATGAGTTTGATTCTCAGGGAACGTAAAAGACTGCTAGAAATATATACCTTAAAACATTTTAAATCACTTTGGATATAAGCTTCTGTCAAATGATGACAACAAGGTTATGGGTTCAATTCCCAGATAATCACTTTGCATAGTTTTCTTTGGATCTATTGGAAATTGACTGGATCATAAAAAGTGGTGTTAAATATGAATTTGTGAGGTTGCCCTGAAAGGAAACATTGCTTCAGAAGGACATGTCAGATCAGAACATGTAAATGGATGATGGAATATTTGACTCATTCTATAACCCTGGTCCATTTTATATCAACAAAAACGTACAAAACCAGCATGCTTTTTCCAACCAAAAAAATTACTATTGGTTTCAAGTTTATGTCATTAGTAATATTAATTAATAAATGCAAACATAATTAATAAATGCCACTTTGATATTTCAAGTTAAAACCAATTAAACTTATTTGGCCTTATGCAACAACAATTTTTATGATTTGTTTCCCCCCCCCCAAAAAAGTTCCCTCAAATCCCTCACACTAATTACAAGCAACAGTATTAGCAATGCTTGACTCAACAAACACACCAATGCTTTAAGTGCCCAAATGAATCATTAGTTCAGTGATAAACACTTAACACTGATGCGATTGCTGCAGTCATGAAAACATGACATGAGACTTTTATCATAATACCTTCACGTAAGGTTTAGAGCTGCAGATTTTGTGGCCTTGCTGGTCTTACAGGACCAGGATTCAAACAAAAGGCCACTTGTTTTGTTCAGAATTAGTTTCAGTTGTTTAAAAGTGAAAAAGGAACCATTGTGTTGCACATTGATTACACTCCTCACCCTTACACTGATACAGCTGCGTCTTAAAGAGCCTCAGAAACACACTGCTAATGCTATTAGATGTGTGTGAGTGTGAGTGAGAGAGAGAGAGAGAGAGAGAGAGAAAGAAAGAAAGGGAGATAGAGAGAGTAAGTGGTCCTTTCAATAATTTTTAAGACCTTTGTGGGTCTCAGTCTAACTGAATTTTAAAGCTGCAAAGAATAAAAGTAAAGTCTTGTACGGCAAGGTCCATCGTTTGACTAACAATAATAATAACAATGTAGCCTATTCCTACAAAATTCATCTAAAGGTTTAGGAAAACAAACTAAGACATGACCTACACAACAGGCTGTACTTCTATCCCTCACAGCCATGTTTTTATTTGCATGAATTAAACGTACCATTTACTCTGCCTGCATTCAGTCAATTATCATCAACTCATGCGTTTAAACAGAGATGCATAACTTAATTGTATCTTTTCTGATCTCAATGTCATCAACAGCGTCAATGTAAACATTTGCATTTGGTTCAGTCTTCACTGCATGTTCAGTCTCTGTGAGACAGAGATCGTTTTAGAAATCTGAAAATAGACCGTCTGGTAGACAGGACCACGTCAATCTAAATATAGCCTTGCATCGCACAACAATTATGCAAACTGACACCAAGTGTTCCCCCTTCATGGGAAGTGCTGCCCAAAACCAAGTGACCTGCCCACTTAGGCAGAACAAGTATGTCCCCAACACTGGTCTAAACGGTAAGCAAAGTGCCCCATTTCTGATTTTCTGAATGGATATGAAAAATCACTTTCTCACATTGGTTTCAGGCCTTATTTATGTGTGGACATAAACCAGATAGGAATCCCACGTAAGCGGACATATTGGATACTCCCATGTTAATATGTGGATGAGTCATACAGTATGTCGTTGAAAAAGAAAATAACGAAAATAACTTAGGTAGACATGTTTCCAGCAAGTGTTTCCAAGTCCATGGATTTCCTGTGGAACTGGGCTCTTATACTGTTGCTGTGGTTGTTTTTTAGTCTGTGGGTTTATGTTATCCGCTCCTCCCCCTGGAACAGAGGGAAAAACCCTGCAGAACAAATGTGATTGGGCTGGATTTGATTAGCAATTAGGAACATTTTGTTTAGCAGACCTGGCAACCCTCCTTCTAAGTAAGTGTACTTCACTTTTAAAAGGTGTAAGCTAATCATCTAAATAAATAAAATAAAATGAGATATAGCCAACAAATCGAAATTGGGCGTCAAGACCTGCAGTGTAAGTGTGGCATAAATAATAATAATAATAATTTGCAGGCAACATGGCATGTTTATAGACAAGAGAATCCCAGAATGCATTGCTGCAAATAAGTGGAATAAAAAATATGCAAGATGGCGGACAGGGATGAGGTGAAATTGTTGTCAGGAAACTTGCTACATTAAGAACAGATTATTATACCTTATAATTTTATTTATTACAAAGGTGTGTTTACAGTAGCAACATTTCTGGGAAATTTTGTAAGCAAAAACATGGTATCTATTGCAAATAATGTACTTACAAATGAACCACAGCTCACGCAGAAATCACTTTCAAACCAGTCAGCTTTCTGTCAGTCAACGCAATTAACTGAACCTGTTGCCAAATCGGTGTGAAGTTTCGACAAAAACGCACCGAACAGTAAACGTGACCACAGTCCTGTTGTTAAAGAATATTAGCAACATCAAACTGAAGTGTTGTATGTAAAACGTTCTATATGGTCTAGCACAGCTCTAAATTAGTCACCTGTAAGGTTTCATCTTGGTAGGTGCCTGGCCAGGTTTTGGAACGCAGCCATAGTATGTACTCATCATCAGATTGAGGTGTCACATTTAGTTCAGTGGCAGCTGACACACTTAGAAAGACACACACACATATGCAACCCCCCATCCTGTTTAAGAAGGCTATACATTGAGAAAGGGACAGCAGCTGGCAGCTTGCCCTATTATAACCACCCCACCACCACCGCAGACACACACTCAACCCCACCCAGAAATCACACACACTAATCACAGCCAATGATTGCTCAGCACTGGCCAGGACTGCCACACCTGCCCTTAAACTAGGAGAGCTGCCCCATCTGGGCAACAAGAGCAGGAGGAGGGGTCCTTGTTTATGGACTCAACAGCTGAAGAGGAACATGGAGGAAGGGGAACGCAAAAGCAAGATCTCAAGAGGATACAAGTGATAACGAAGTGTGTGTTTGTTAGGCCTCAAGGGAATATGCTGTGTCATCTCAGCAGTTATCAGCTTGTGAAATTTCCTCTTTTAATCGATTATCTTTAGCAGTCAGTATAAATTCCCTATTTCTTTTGCTCAAAGTTAAACAAAACATTATTAACCGAAGAGAGGGAGAAGCTTTGTTTCTAGCTGTGTTCTAGCTCATTCACGCCAAGGATGATAGCTATAATGCTAATCATTTTATGATATGATGGCCCGCCCATGAGACTGCCTGTTCGACATGTCAAACCAATCACAGTTTGTTTCGTTCAGTGTCACTTCTTGGTGGCATGGAAATGTTGCCACAATAACAGACCGCTTTATAAAACTCTTTAGAAATATTTTACATACTTTTGAAAATCCAACATTAGGTTTATCCTGATAAAGCGCTCATCATTACTTGAAGGCAGCAGCAGATTTAACCACCTAATAAACCATGGTACAGACACGAATGACACCTCAAATAATGTGCAATGCCAAAATATGCCAAAATAAGCTGTTATGCTATAGTTTAATGACTGGAAGAGTAAACTGTAAAACTATTCGCACTGCAAGCTAATGCTAGCAATGACATGCTACATGCTAAAAACACTCTGAACAGCTAATCAACACCCTGGCAATCACCATCTAGTACTGTCACTGCAAATTTCAGCCAAACACAACAAAATCTAGTTTAGTTTTGCGTCCTTTTGGCTAACAGATGAGCACCCTAAATACATGAGTGCATTGCATAGATCACTGGAAGGTGTATGTTTTGGCTTTAATACATCTCTAAAACATTTGCTGTCATTTGAGACGTTAGTCTTTGAGACGTTTCTGATTTAGAATGCACGTGAAAGAGTCTGCTAGTGGATGTTTATTCAGTCGGTTCTCTCTTTCACACACACCTAGAAGGCCAGCTGCTATTTAGTTGTAGGTTGAAATCTATACAGTGGTAATCAGCAAATTAGATTGCCTACAATGTCTGTTCACCGTATCTCTGACTCTTTCTCTCTACCCCCGTATCCCACAATCCCATTTCTGGCTCTGTTTCCCATATCTCATTTATCTGTGTCTCCATTCAAATACAATCATCTATCTCTCTGTTCGTGATGGAAATGAATTTTAAAAAAAGGACAATTACAGGTTGTCAGCTGCTAGTCCTGGATATTTCAACAGTTTATCTGCCATCACCATTCACCAGTCAGTAATGACCCCTAATAAAGGCAGCATCCAGCGTTTGATGCTCCTGTTAGACCAAACACACAGTGATCGAAGCCCGTCTAGAAAATTACAGCATGTGTCTTTTAAAACTTGAGGAGTAACGATGCTGCGCGCATGCGTGGTTGCAAATGGGAAAAGTGAGTAGACTTTGATCAATTGTGCATGGAGCTCTGATGGGCTTAGATCAATGATTGTATGATTAATCTGTCCTCCGTGATTGAATCAATGGAGGAATGAGACATTTATGGGAATTATGACAGGGACCATTGTGCTTATATTGATGGCAATATAGCCATAATTAATTGCGCTTAGTAGTAGACAACCCCCTTCATACACATCCTGTAAAAGCTTTCATTATTGATCAGAGCCCAGCGTGAGAGGGGCTGCAGTGGTTAAAACAAATGCCACATTTGACGTGGGAGGTACAAACACGACCAGCTGTCAAATGAGATCACATCCTTTAAAAGGTGGACAAAGACCGGTGGGACAGAATAATGTCCCCTCGTTAGAAGCATGAGGATGCTGTTTAAGCATGCATAGGGAATTAATCTCCTTGACACCCCGGTGCATTTTAATGAGATATTTTTAGAATCCAGCATCACTGCACTGAGGATGCACATCACAGGGTCATTATCTCTGTTCGTTCGTGTTATACACACAGGAGTACATACTGAAGTATGCACTTCTAAACTATATTCCGGAACTAAAATATAAACAATACACCCCCACAAAAAAGTACCTTGGTGATTACTGTGGTATTATACCACGGTACTAAATGATAATACAAAACAGGTTTATGTGTTGCTAAAAATATCATGGTATATTTCCAAAAAACCCAATCAAACATGGTACTAGCGTAAGGCTTTGTGGTATGTTTTTGTTTATGTGAAGTACTCTGTATAAAATATTTTTTTCTTGTACTATGTATTACACTAAAGAATATAATGAATACTTCACTGTGTACACCATGTACTACACTAAATACAACAGACCACACAATGCACGCAATTCTTCAATGAGCACTAGACAGGATAATTTCAAAACACCATATACTGCTTGATTATATATTACACTATACAGAATAAAATACCCTTTTTTAATATATTAAACAAATGCCAAATACTAAATGCTTCTTTATAAAGCAGATTATGCATTTTATATTAAGTAGTATACTAAACACCACAGTATGAACGACACAGTGTTACACCACCAGGCGGCGCTGAGTCCAGCGCTGCCGAAGTCACACGTTCACTATCACCTGAGTTTTAATTAGT